>WAAB01015473.1:7001-74318 GCA_013389865.1 Piaya cayana | reverse complement strand
CTCATTGCTCTCTACAACTGCCTGAAAGGAGGTTGTAGAGAAGAGGGAGCTGGCCTCTTCTCCCAAGTGACAGGGTACAAGACAAGAGGGAATGGTGTCACACTCTGCCAGGGAAGGTTGAGGCTGGACATTAGGAAAAAAAATTTCACAGAAAGAGTCATTGGGCACTGGAACAGGCTGCCCAGGGAGGTGGTTGAGTTACCTTCCCTGGAGGTGTTTAAGGCACAGGTTGATGAGATGCTAAGAGACATGGTTTAGTGTTTGATAGGAATGGTTGGACTTGATGATCCGGTGGGTCTCTTCCAACTTGGTTATTCTATGATTCTATGAAACCCAGGCAAATCAGATTGAGCTCAGAGCTAAAGCAGTTAAAAATTTACAGAACAAAATTAAGACTGGACTTTCAGTGACTCCTCCCAGTTCCCTAAGGATAACAAAAATAATCTACTTTATCAATGTGTTGGCAAATAGACTTAAAGAACGTCAATCCATCACACAAAAGGGCCTTTTTTAATTAAAAAAAAAACCCAAACAGCCCCGCCCCCCCCCTCCAGTTTTCTAAGAACATGACAGCAATCTCCCTTTTTGGTAATCCAAAGGTTTTATGATGATATTCTCAAGTGGAAGAGAGAACTGCATTATTCCTCTGTACATGATAAGATGACCACATAAAAACCTCTTGTCCACAACTCCTATGTGTAAGTAATTTGTCATATGATGCAACCACATTCATTATGTTGCTTGGGTATTTCCCACATATTTGCTGAATAGGAAGATGATTCAATTTGAGTTAAAAATAGTAACATCTCCATACATCTCCTCAAGCTTTAGTTATGTGTTCTCTTAATGAACAGCACTTGCTTTTAATACCAAGTTAAATCAAAAGCATTTTTTACATTAAAAAAAGGACTGGATGTGCAAGATAGAGTATAAATCACCAGTTTCATCTCATTTGCTAGCATTTTATAGTTAAAATTTCATCACAAAAGAAATTTCTTTTTAAAATAAGCACAAGGGCAGCATTTGTTTTAAGTCAATGAGCTGACAGGAGAATCCCAACTGTATGCATTTATCAATCAGGTTGTAGCATAGCAACCCCCAACTATGAGCAAAAAGATCATAGTTGCTGCTGAGGCAGACAACTCTCAAATAAAAAGAATATTCCTACATTCCTTTTGCAAATTTAAAATAAAAAGGTTCTATTTGATACAGAAATGTTAATTAGATTCACAGTTGCCAAAAGAAGTCACAGCTTGGCAGTCAGTTCTATTAAATAGACAGTATGTATCCAGAAAACAGAGAAGAAGATTTTTAATTAAAAGAGTTTCTTTCAGAACCAACAATCACATTTAACTTGCACCAATAAATAGGATTTTTCTTCTCTGCTGACTAGATAGAAAGTTAAGAAACAATATATCAAAACAAAAGCATTCAGAAATCCATTTGCAGGGGAAAAAAAATAGCTTTTGCATTTGATAAAAAGTAGCTAGAAGCCTTAGCTGTGCATATTGATAAAAAACCCCCAAAACTAAAATACAATTGGGTAATAAATCCTAAAAAACTCAGACATTCTCGTGTCACCCAAGTTATTTTAATCTGATCATGCCTTTCTGTCTTCCTTTTTTTTTGTGGTGCCTACTCTGGATGCTTCTCCGTGGTGTGTTTCATTAGCCAGTACTAATAAAATAGAACAACAAAGAAGTAATCAGAGGATTATTTGGATTTATCAAAAACAGCTCAGCTCAGCTCTTCTCTACATACCAGTACTGGAGAACTACTTGTTTGCCACCTGTTGTATGGAAAGAAACAGGTTCACAGTATTCCCAGTTTTTAAGTGTCTCATGTTCCAGTGAGAAAATCCCCATCAGGAACCAAATCCTGAAGAGTTTCTTGACTGTTTTCAGCAATTAAGAATTACACAGGCTGTAGACCATACAGAAACATTGTCCTTCAGTTCCCAAAACAGCACTGAGATTTAATATGTTGTTATGAAGAGCCTCACTTTTATAATTAATTTACATATAAAATTGAATAAATGTAAATACGCAGTTTCAGAGAAATATCACCACCAGTTTTGCAGGTGGAGAAAAAGCTGAAGCAAGAAATCTGTTGCTGCAAGCTCCCCCTCCAACTGACACAAGCATTCAGCATCATAACACATACTTTGTGACTTGCATAGAAATGAAAGAGCAATTGTAGTTTTTAATTATCACGTTTTGCAACACCGTAAAGTCCTACATCATTTCACAATTTCAGTTTTCACATTGTAAAAGTGATGGCAATATTCACTTCCAGCACTGTAGGAAGCACAGGAGAACCCTGCGCTGCACAGAGATTATTTCAGTACTGTTATTATACTGCAACTTTTCGCAGCGACTTTCCAGTCTCCTGTGCATCACCATGAAAATTTTACCTAAATTACCTTGCCCTAACTTGCTTACAAATGCGGAATAACAGGCATTGGGTATGAAAACTGATTAACATCAAAACTTGCATTTAGTTAGGCTTCAACAGTTGTACTGAAAAACAGTTTCAAATAATTCAAGGAGGCGACATCTGCCCATAAGTATTACTGGTAATTATTTAAACACTAAAGAGGGGGAACAGAGCATAAGCATTTTTGTTCCTTCTAGTGCAAGAAGCACCACCTGGATTTGACCACTTCTGTTGAAAAAAACCCTTCTGGACTAGACTGAACCAACCTTCCTTCCTGTTCAAGTCACTGACCTGATAAGGGGCAACTACTTAAGCACTAAATGAACTTTATCATAAAAGCACTATTTAATTCCATTACGAAAGTTCAAATTTTAGAGGAAAACATGTAAGAGAAAACTGCACATAAAGGCTGAAGACACTTAAGTGAATTTAGAGAGACTTGTTTAAACAAAGACATCTATCCATCACCCTGTGCTCTGCCTGATTTACATATATATAGCTTTTAAAATAGCACAGCTGCTTTTTAAGCTCCAAGTGCCTCCAGGGAGGGAGGTTACCAAGCCTATGATTCTGCACAGAACTTCAATTATTAAGATATAAAATACTATGAAGAATGAGGACTCCTTTATGACAATTATTACTAAACACTTACCCTGGCCAACATGAGCTATATCCCCATACAGCATTTCCATTTGCTGAGATGGGTTCTTAGGAAGAGTATCCCAAGTGCGCATATGCATGTCCCCGCCTTTGAATGGCTTTTGGACTCTGGTCAGTGTGAGCAGGAGTTGACAGGGACAGAATTCCCAGAGGATCTAGCCTTTTGCTATGTTTCTCCCCTTAGCAGTATCCTATGTCCAGGGGGCTGCAGCACATGCCCTCAACTGCAGAGAAAGGCTACAGCAAACTCCTTACTTAGGTATCAAAGGGTCAGTGCTCGAAAAATCTGCTGCAAGTATTCTGCTCATAGGAGGCAATTCAGAATGCAGCTTAGATCAGCTACAGTACAAACCTGAGCAAGCCAGGTTACGCAAGTTCTTGAAGTCATGAAATAACTGATTTGTAATGAAGGATAATCACTACTTTAAATACTGCTTTCAGGCATCAAAACTAAGAGGAAAATGAAAATAGGCCCCTGAATTTCATGAATACACGTAATTGTGCTACAGAAGGGAAGAAAAGCGATTCCCCAAAAGACAGTGAAGGTGATATGAAGAATAATCACAGAATCACTAGGTTGGAAAAGACCCATAGGATCATCAAGCCAAACCATTCCTATCAAATACTAAACCATGTCCCTCAGCACCTCATCCACCCATCTTTTAAACACCTCCAGGGAAGGTGACTCAACCTCCTCACTGGGCAGCCTATTCCAGTGCCCAATAACCTTTTCCATGAAAAATTTGTTTCTGATGCCCAGCCGGAACTTAAACAAAGTTTGTATCTTTAAGGTCCTGCACAGTTAAGAGAATTCAGTAGTGAATTGAAAAAAAAAACCACAGCAGTAGTTCCACATATTTACAGAAATTAGGTAAATACAAAAAAACCAGAGTGTTGCTAAATATGATGAATATCTAACTGGTTTGCCTCTCTTTGTTTGGAGGATTTGGGCAACTACTCATAATATGCTCAAGTACTTGCTCAGAATTCTTTATTCCAAAAGACCTCAAGCAAACCATTTGCTTCACTAGGAGCGAGTCCAGAGAAGAGCAACAAAGCTGGTGAAGGGGCTGGAGAACAGGCCTTATGAGGAACAGCTGAGAGAGCTGGAGTTGTTTAGCCTGGAGAAGAGGAGGCTGAGAGGAGACCTCATTGCTCTCTACAACTACCTGAAAGGAGGTTGTAGAGAGGAGGGAGCTGGCCTCTTCTCCCAAGTGACAGGGAACAGGACAAGAGGGAATGGCATCAAGCTCCGCCAGGGGAGATTTAGGCTACACATTAGGAAAAAATTTTTCACAGAAAGGGTCATTGGGCACTGGAACAGGCTACCCAGGGAGGCGGTTGATTCACCTTCCCTGGAGGTGTTTAAGGCACAGGTTGATGAGGTGCTAAGAGACATGGTTTAGTATTTGATAGGAATGGTTGGACTCGATGATCCAGTGGGTCTCTTCCAACCTGGTTGTTCCATGATTCTGTGAACTAATCCCATCTCGGCAATCAACATAAGATATCAAAGCTCAAACACAAACTCCAACCAGGAGTTCTTTTTCAGTCCCATACTAGAAGTGACCTCTCCAAAAATGGCAATTTAAGAGCCTTCAGAAAGCTGACTTTCTACTTAGACATCAGGACATGTGTTGAAGCCTCCATCCAACTCAAGTGAAAGATCTTTACATCATACACCTCAAGCAAACAAAAATTCTTTGGCTAAATTACAATCGTTCATTAGTTTCACAGCCATAACTAAAGGACAGAAACACGTAGATTATTATGAAAGGTGAAGTTTCTATTTCACAGCAGGTAAACTTCACTACAAATTGCTTTTAGAAAGTTAGTGATGATTTTGTTTCCAATACATGTCAGTGTTTTGATGAGCCCATTCCCAAATATAACCCCCAAATGTATCTCCAATACACAGTTCCATATCTAGATGTGTGGCTCTGTAAACTCACCAAGAAAACTGCTCATAAATTTCAGCACCAGATACAACAGAAGACCAACTCTGCCTTTGATCCTATGTAAAAAATGGCTTACAAAGAAAAGCAGCATCATTTCCCTAGCAGCTATACAGCTTTCAGATATTTCAGATGTGGAGCAGTCAGGTCAATAGAATTCCTCTCCATCTGTCTCCGCTCTGAAAAAGAAGTACTTTTATTTTATGACATCTCCAGCCACAAGTCTGGAAAGCTGTCAGAAGGAATGTACAACAAAATCCCTTATAAGTCACATGAACTTTTATGTATTAAAAGAAAACCCAGAATATTTCACACATGATATGAATCTTGAACAAGCCTCAAAAATCAAACAGAAGCAAGTACTAAAACAAGAAATACTTGATATTTTCAAATCCCCCATGAGCTATCCTCAAAACAAGATGATTCATCTAAAAGGAAACTCAGGCTTATGACAAGATTTAAAAAAAAAAAGATTTGATTCAGGTGGAAAAAGGTAGCATTCAGGAGAAAAATAAGCTTCCTTGGTGGAACAAAAAGACAGTCAGAAAATAGGTTGTTTGTTGTATAAAACAGATGATTCATAATATCATAAGATACTGTTTATTCTTTTAAACGCACAAATTGTCTATTTTTACTTGCTTACTAGCATCACTATGAAACTGAAAATAGGCCAGTATCCCTCAAGCTATCAGTGGCTTGCTGCCAAGAGAACGCACCAGTGACAGTTTTAATAAGATTGACGATCTATACCTATTACATGCATAAGAGCACCGCCTTCATGTTAAAACCAGTTTTGCTGATGCACTTCAGCATTCAGTAACATAGCGATGATTTACTTAAACTACTTGTGTATGAAATACAATAAACACCTACTTAGACCACTCTAAAAAAAACTTTTAAAAAAGCTGTGTGAAGCTTTCAATGACTACTCATGTAGTGAGCTATATACCCTTAACTTGCAACCTAATGTAATTTAGTTCTATAGAGCTGAAAAAGTGCAATGATGAATAAATACAAAAAATGAGGTCAAATTTGTTTTCAGTATTAATATATTAATTCATATAAATTTCCTCTGTGATGAATACACAGCAAGACCAGCAATCACCTACATGCCACGGTTACCATTATGCAACTTGAGAAGAAGGCAGACATGAGCTATGAAGTAGACAACAGAACCATTTGTGGAAGAAGAGGTTAGAGTACTTCTGCAGTAGGGAAAAGGAGAAAAACACCACAGAAAAATTGTCTACTTGGAAACATGTATGGATATTAATAAAGGGGTGCAAGTGAAAAACAGGACAAAGCAATAGGTTTTGATGGCTACGGCAAGACAGTCACCTTTCCCCCGCGCAGTTAATTCCTCTTCCTTACACAAGGAAAGGAGTAAAAGGTTGCTGGTTGCAAGAAAAATCCTTCAGAGCAAATGTAGAGTATGCACTGAGATTGAATGGAAACAAATCAAGAAAAATTTGCATTGGTAGTGACAATACAGCAACATCACAGTTACTGAAGCACAGTTAAAAGGAGGCACAAATTAACATTAAGAGGTCTCATACCCTCTGCTCATGAAGTAATGTTGCCTGAAGTTCATTAAGCTACTATTAAGTGTTATAACCCTACACACATTAAAAGGATTACAGAGAAAAACAGTAATTGATGGAATGTCCCACTCAAAAACCAGCTGCAAAGCCAGTTCTTAGGAAAAAGCACAGACAGCCAAACCACATTCATCAACAGCACAGCCAGAAAAGTTTTTGTCTACAAAGTAAACACAGTATCCCATGATGTACACAGTCCCACTTTCACGTGAGAGCATCTCTCAAGACTACTGTATAGCACAGACCTTCTAATTTTACCTGGTTATTTTTTAAAAACTCCAGTAACACACATGGACAGAACATTCTTCCAACAGATGTCTAACAGGAAATGTTGGTACTTCTGGCAACTGGTTCTAATGATAAAATCATGTTCTAAACCTCGTGTCTGATTCCAAACTGGAATTTTTCTGACTTGCAATTCTGTTCTGTTTCCTCCCTAAGACTTTCTGCACTAGATCATGAACTCCCTTGGTATGATTATTGCCCTCTTAACTAACAAAAGCATCCACTCCCTTAGATTTTCCAGTCTCCATGTCTCTCCAATTTTTCTAACAGCCTTCCAAAACTAGACACGTTCTGGGATCAACAGTGCCTGAGCCAAATGAAGAGCAACATTCCATCTGCCTACTTTTGTTCATGCACATAAACCATTTTGGTAAAGCCCCACAGTTGCTGCTAGTGCTTAGGCTGATTGTTAACAAGCTGTTTTCCCAGTGCATCCTCTACTCCTGCCTCAGCAATTTTTGTAGCTCAGCAAATGGCTGCACCTTATCCAGCACTACATTATACCATGCTAAATACAGTAATAAACAACTACACTAGAGTAGTGCAACAAAGCCTCTAGAGCTTAAGATGCATCACTGGGGGGGGGAAGTCTCTGGTCTCAGTTCTACCATAGCCATTTTCTGTCACAGCCTCTTCTGGTAGAGGAAAGACAACTAATCCCTTGTCAGCTGAGCACAAGCTCTGCAACTTTGGTCCAAGCAGAATCAGTCTGTATTAGCAGCCACACACATCCAGAAAAAGTGAACTCCTGTCATCTCATACAGTAGCAAGAGAAAGAGTTAAAGTAACATTTACATTCTGAAGAAATTTTTCTTATTTTTCATTCTTCCTGCCAGGCATGAGAAGCATAACTGAGACCAAACCTCTTCTACACCTGAGTAACCTACAGGGAATAACACCATTCTCCCTTTGGATAAATTCTTGATTTTTTTTTTTTCTTGAACCACTACCCTTCCTGACTAAGTATTTTGTAATAACTCTGTTATGATACACTACAGGTAATGCATTTTGTCTAAAAACACTGAAAATAACAGGCATTCAATACCACAGCATACTTCATGCTGGTAGCTTTTGAAGTGTCAAATGATTTGTAGTGAGAAAGTTTGTTATTCTGCGTTGATCTTGACTATTTCACATTTACATAATTCTAATTCCCAAAGATCCTAGAGACAAAATGCAGATGTAAGGCTGTTCAGGAATTGCAGCACTTTGAAATTCAGATGAGCACATCCAGGCATTCACTATACTGCTCTAGTGAAAGCTGCCAATCCTACACTAAGAGCAGCCAAAACACATTAAAAGGAGTTTCTCAGTTGCTTATCTGTAATTTAGCACTTGAAGGTAACTCAAAACAGGCATGAGTTAACATACTACTTAAAATTAAAGTGTTAAGAATACAAACTAGTTTTGATAAATGAAGTCATATTTGTGTGTTTGCTTACAAGCCATTCTTGGACCACATGTCTTAACAAGGATGATTCCTAAATGTATAGTGGTAGCATCGTTAAAAGAAATACTTCATCAACTTTTAACTTTAATGTCATACAGCTCTGTTTACTCAAATGTAAGATTTCTCTAAACATTCATATGAATTTGTACTGATCCAATCAGTAATCATTTATTACTGACACCCATCCTGCTCAAGTATTAAATGTTTACTAATCCAATGCTCCTGAACGGCGCCACATAGCTTATTTGTAATAACTATTTTAGATTTAAGTCTTGCTCTTAGATTTTAAGTTACCTAGATTTTTGTGTTTCTCTCTAGGTTTGCGTTTTCACTTCTGCTTCACCTAATCACACAGGTTAAATCTGCAGAGCCATTTGAGGCATTTGGAGAGAAGACTGGTAGAACACAGTTGTATCAAAGAAAGCAGAAGCTTGTTTTTTCTGTGCCTACATACTATCAGTCTGCTGTGGTGACAGTCTATTCATTCTTGAAGAAGAATGCAGCTCTAGCCGAGCTAAAAGACTCCGTGGAGAACAGATCGGTCTCCAGGAACACAGAGGCAATATCTTACCTGCATATTCCTCGTGGTGTGCAGATCCATTTGCAGTTCTGGACATTCACTGACCACAGAATGCCTTTATCCTGCACATCACTTGAGGTAAGACCACCAGATACAGTGGCATAAGACGCTTCCAGTCTAGTGGGACAGGCAAAGACAACCAGCTTCTCAACTGGCCCTAAAGTCCAGGCAGCTATGGGTTCAGTATTATTTGCTCTCCTCTGGTGAGCTTCAGCAGGACCTAACAAACCTAAGCCTATCAAACACGTTGTGATCAGAACAGTATTCTCAGAGAGCATTTTTCATTCACATTGAGTTTTAAGACTTAGTACTGTTCTTGTCTGTGATGCTCAAATGTGCAGGTCATTTTCAACCTCAGCCAACAGTTACTCGGGGAAAGGATGACCTTAAAAAATGGCAGCTTCAGTAAGATTTTGCCCCCAACACACAAAGAAATCATTCAGCAGTTTTCTATTGATGTCTCAGCTGAAAGATCCATTTCACACTGGTAAGGTACACTTCTATAAAGCAAGAAAAGAACCTTTTTACTGTGGAATTGAAAAAGGAACAATTATGTAGAACAGTATGAAGAAGGCATCAGGCACTTTGCTAAAAGCCATGCAGCTTGAGTTGAAGAATGAGCCTGTCTTATTCCAAAGGTGATCAAATAAGACTTAATGACTTCCTATAACAAAATTAAGACAATGGAACACATGAGAATTTCTTGCAGGTATCTTTCCAAATACTGTTTCACAAGTCCATTCCAAATGGTTTCCAAAAGATTAAATCTGAAGCTGTGTTTATGCACTAGAGAAGAGGAAGAATTGGACCAAGTAGGAGAGAGGGGAGAACAAAGGATAATTAGTTTTTCTGTGACTACCACACCTTTAATTTATACTAATTAAAACATATTTTTCAAGAATACATTTACTTTACTGGTCTGAAAGACAATAATATTTTCAGAATGGTTTTGCAATATCTGCTGCTTTGATAACCTCCAGGGAATAACTGTTAACACAGATTAAGAAGTTCTGCTCCAGGAGGAAACACTGACAAAAACTGAAGATCTGAAATTCCACTTCAAGAAATCTGTTATCTTTGTAGGACTGCTGTCAGTTAGTTTACTACTGTGTGAAGTGTCAAGAAGCTCCTCTAATAAAGGTCCGTGTCTACAATGTCCACGTCCAGAGAAAACTTTTGATGTTGATAGAACATTCTATTTTTTTTCACAATTCTCAAAAGCAAAAAGCACACTGTGGTATTAACACAGGTGGCTATTTAAGTATTTCTGAGGGGTGATGCATCTGCTTAATTACTGATCTAAGAACATGAATTTGCAGAACTTTGATTGGCAAGCATAATCCATGAGGCAAGGTCAATTTAAAATAGCTTAAAACCAGTTAACGAGTTATTTCAACTCAAGCATTTTCTTATACCTGTAGCCTTACAGTGCCACTGCCCACCCTCCCCACAGGTATAATAGTTCTTCTGTCCCACAGTGGTTTAGATTTCCAAATGACATGCTCCTCACCCTAACACAGATACTTAGTTTATGCTATTCTTCACAGAAAAAAACAGTGCATTTGTACAACTTTTGTTTCATACAGGCATTAAGGCAAGGATATATATTCTTTCACTAAAATAAACTAAGCAAAGACAGAAAGATGATTTCCAGCATATCATAGAGACTGACAGCTTCAGAATCTGGGTTTGTTTTCAATCAGACAGGTTAAAAGTCACAATGGTTATTACATAATTAAGCAAAGAGCACAAAGACACTTTACATGGTTTTTTTCTTCCTATTAAAACAGGGGCGAGAAAAAGCATGGCATTTAAAGAGCCACCGGCCCTAAGAACCACAGAAAAAGCACTACCTACCTAACCTAATTATAAACTTATCTACAAGCAACAACCAACTTCCTACTGGAACATCACATTGATAGACACGTGTTGTTTTTCAAACTAATGGCACATAAGTGAGATAGCATTTAATGTAGCCAAACATGGAATAGCAAAATTTCAGTTACCAGATAACCCTGCCAGAGAGCTGAACATATGATTCTACAGATGAAAATATACATTTTTATATGGGTGCTGCACTCAATGGTCATAACAAAGCAAAAATAAGATCATTACTAAGTGTAACAAGCTGATTCAGATAAGCTTCATTTGTATGCAATAACAAAAACATAACGTCTAGTTTTCACATCATCAGTGAGCCAGAAGACATCAAGAGAAAAACATCCACAATAGAATCCCTTCCATCTCATATTCGCTTTGGCGCAAGCACGACATTTCTGTCCTTGACCGTCAGCTCTTATTTTAGTACTACCCACATTTTGGTTTACTTTACCAAGCAGCGTTACTTTTCTTTAAAGACATATCATACACAATCCATGTTTGTAGTTTATTTTATATATTGCCATATAACTTTATGCTTTACTTATGCTGCATGCCTGAAGTTATTCCTCATTTGAGCTAGTGCATAGCTCTAATATTTAAAATTCCTTATTAATTTTCACATCCAGCATTTATTTTCACAGCTGTTCAGTTCCTAGTTTACAATCATGGCTTTGGAGAGCTCATCTTCCATGACAAGAATTCAAGAACACTATTTTTATGAAGGTAGTTAATTTAGAAAGCAGACTAGAATTTGTCACATCCCATCAGTAACTATTGGAATTGGACACTACAGTGCACAGCCGATCTTTGAGCAAACTGCTGTCTTTGAGCAAACACGTGAATACTTGAATGGCTGCTTTTGGTCTCTGAAACAGAATGCTTTCTAAACTGTTTTCACCCGTGAAGCACCTTTGCAGCTCTGCAAGTCTCTTAGCACTCAGCAGCCACACAAGGAACTTAAAAACAAGCAGGCTAAAACATGTCCCCAAGACTGGTCTAACAACTACCAAAGGATGCTTAATCTAGGATGTGCAAGCTAAAACTAAGAATGAGCGGTTTCCTTCAGCTTTTACAAGCAACAACAAAGGGAGTTTTTGGCCATTTGTCCTGCAATCATAGAAGCAGAATCGCAGAATTGTTGAGATTGAGATCTCTGGAGGCTGTGTCAAACCAAGGTCATCTACAACAAGTTACTTGGGACCTTGCCCAGTCCAAGCTGCATTTGAATATCTCCAAGTACAGAGAGACTCCACACCTTTGTGTGCCTGCTATGGAGTTTAGAACTAGACAGAGTACTCCAGAGGGGTCTAATGAGTGTGGAGCACAGGGGCTGGACCATCACCCTTCCCCAGCTGGTGATTCTCATCCCAATGCAACCCGGAGTGCTGTTGAGTCATCTTCACCATAAAAATTCATTGCTGGGTCATGTTCAACTTGCCCACCAGCCTCACCTTTGACTGGTCAAGAAGCTGAGCAGAAACTCCACCTTTTTTCAGGTTCTGACTTAGGGTATAGGTATCTTGATATAAACAAATAAATAAGTTTGATAATAAACATGACCAGTTTCACTATACAGCAACATGGTTCTGAAGCCTGCATGGGTTGAGACATTTATTAAAATTACCTGAAACTACAGTAAAAAGAGAGATGATTTTGCATGAGAGACAAATACCATGATATTTTGTAATCTCTTCAGCAAATTTATATGTTATTAAGCATTAGAGAACACTTTGATGCTCATGTCCTTCAGGAAGAAAGGAACAAAAAGAGAGAAGTTGTCTTATTAAAATGGCAAACCCACAAATCCTGTATAAAGATCAAGTCCCACTATCTTACCATTGTAAAAGCTGTTCACGACTAGTATCACCACACTGTAAGAAAGACTGAAGGAAGCCTATCCTCATTTAGCCAAAATGTAAACTTCAAGTTGAGTAAAATGCATAATTTTAGCCAACTGGAAGAAATATAGCCTCCACGCATTCAACATAAGCAACTAATTCAAGTGACTTTGATGTCATACAAATAAACACTTAAGCTTGAAGGCAGAAGTTAAATAAGCTTATTTAAAACTTGTAAAACACAAAACCTTCTATTCAGCAAAGAGAATGAAAAGCTTTAAGGCTTCACCAGTGCAATGCTTTGTACCACGTAGTCTTGCAGAGTATCATGGTGGACTTCCATGTTCATGCCTAAACAAAGCCAGGCATTAACTTAATCAGGCATAACAGAACTTGCTATGAAAGTGAAAATATTTCCATAGTGCTTTTTCAGCAGACCTAGTAGGTACAGTAACATGATGATTCAGCAGTAGGTGAGTTCCTGCTCAAAACAGAGGGAATCTCACACAGAGATATGCTGAGTGAAAGATTTTAACCACAAGAATTATGTACCTTCTGGAAGTAGGAATATCAAAGGAACTTAAGATTCAAGAATC
Source organism: Piaya cayana (assembly GCA_013389865.1). Taxonomy (NCBI): domain Eukaryota; kingdom Metazoa; phylum Chordata; class Aves; order Cuculiformes; family Coccyzidae; genus Piaya; species Piaya cayana. The sequence continues at coordinate 61,039 of WAAB01015473.1, read as the reverse complement.
ACTAAGGATCAAATCACAAATGCTACCTAAAATTAGCAAAATATGATTTCTCTAAACAAACAGCAAATACTTAAATAAGTTTTGAAATCCTTGTGGCTATCAGAGGATCACAGTATAGATTCATTGCTCTATAAAGAAGCTATACCAAGGTGTACAATTTTCAAACACTTTGTAAGCACTTACAAGATGGAAGCAAAACCAACAAGACAATCAGTGAAAAGGAATTGGAAACAGCTAAAATAAGCAAAACAGCAAAAACTTTCTATGGGCCATGCAAGATATACTGGCTACTAAAACCCGCAAACTGTATCAAGATTTATTTTCTGAAGAACAAGCCAGTTTTCCTCTGGATGCATTAAAAAGCAGGATGATACGATAAAACAGGTGTTCTTGCCATCGGCATATGCTATCCTGCTCAGCCTGGTCACCTACACATATCATCTAAGTGCTGCTAGACAGATGGGAAGCCCTACCAACTGCTTAATCAGCAGCCTAAAGGCCTCCAACAAAAAATTATGCATGACATTTGAGAATTATTTTAACTTTTAATAGGGCAGAGTGTTTATCTAAAAGCATTTAATTTGCAGCTAAAAGTTATGCCTTCAATTTTGACTCATTTAATATGTTAAAATATAATTTATGTCAAGTAAGGAAAACAAACTCTTCCAAAAAATATTAACAGCTAAACATTAGTAATAAAGGCACATCAATATAAAAAAAAGCTGCTATAGGGCTAAAGCAATTTGCTGTTATTTGCCAACTTCCTCTTTACTACTGTTTCATTAGTAAGTTAGTGCCCATTGCTACCCACCTCAATACCACTTTGCCTTGCTAGTTTTACTGCTGTATTGTAGTAGCCACAACGTAAAAGATGTTCCACCATCATACGATCCATACGTTTCTTCTTCCACATGTTTGCAGCAGCTGGTTGGTCACTACTATGCTCTTTCAGATGTTCAATCCTACGTTTGCAGAGTTTCGCACTTTCATCTTCAGCCTGGATTGATTCAACTGCCTGAAAGGTAAAAAGTAACAGCAACAAATAAGAACTATACATTTTCAATTTCTTTTAAAAGCATAATACAGTAACAACTGTTTGTAATCATTCTTCATGTATTATACAGTTACTGCCAGTAGCATTTCTTTCACTTAAGAAGACACTGCCTACGGCAGCATGCAAGTTTCAGCATGGCTGGTCCAGTTCTGGGATTTTCTTGCATATAAAGAAGTTTTGACTTGAAATCATGAGGACATGCATTTTTCTGCTTAATGTGCACATAGTCTGAAAACTGCAACATATCAATTACAGCAATAACTGCTGTAATGGTCTGCAAAGAGCTTTGCGAAGGTTCACAGTCACGTGGTCCAAACAGTTGGAAATGATGAATTTCTTCCTCTAACCTATGCATGGCTTCTTCCTCTAGCAGCTGTCTGACTGAATTAGTTCTGCTAAGGAGTGATGCCCAGTAAACCCACATTACTTCTAATACACTGGAGCCATATTAATCAGTCATGCAATAATGCAGTTCATATAAACAATGGCCTCTTGCCACCTGGAATTCAAAGATCTTTGAGCAGTTTTAAGAAAATTATCAGTTTTGTTAAACTGGTATTATTTTACTTACCTCTGCATCAATATAAACATGGATGTACTATAAGGAGCCTAACTTAAGAAAATAGCTTGTCAAGAGGAAGCAGAATAACTTTTTTAAAAAAAACAAAACAACAAACTGGCCAAATGCAAAACACCTCCCCTCAAATACCTCCATTACTTTTTTTATTAAAAAAAGCAACAAACACACACTCACACTTGTTTTCTTTCAACTTTAACCAGCTGACTAGTTATGCTGCAAATGTTACAAGGCAATTTTATCACAGACATATTGTAATTCAAAGCTTGCTGACTCAGTGTGCAGCACATGACATTTGTGGGTCATGCCAGGCTACAGAGTACAAGCAAGCTTGCAGTACTTTTTAATATGCTTGCTAAGGTAAAAGCAAACCACAAAACGAAGGAGGCTTTCCCATCTGCAGTGTATCGCTGATGATGCAATTCCAGGTTGGGTTGCCTTACTTGTGGTGACTTTAAACTCACTGGCTGGTGTTTGAATAATTGCACAGCTATGGCAACAGGAAAGTCCATGCAGGTTTGCCAACCAGTCACAGACTAAATCTGGCTGGCTTTTGGCAGCCCCCTTTGCACTCCACGTTGGCACCACTATTTTCCCAGTACTCAAGGTATTCAAAGCTACAGTATCATCCCTGGATAACAGCTCAAGCTCTGGAAGCACAGGTTGGTTCCAGTTGCTTTTACCATGCATGCTCATTTAAAGATGACTTCTGGAATGATCTATATTTGAAAAGCAAATCTAAATAAATGAAAATTTGTTCAAGAAATGTGTACAAACCATTTGCCCCAACAAAGCCTTGCTCTAATGCAGCCCTTGATATAAAACTCAAGTACTTAAAACTCTAGGTCACTATACAAGACAGACTTCTAAAACTCACATAAACATCTATAGCCTGAGTTATTTTTATTACTCAAGTTTTATTTACTTCTATTACTGAATTTATTTTTATTTTGTACTACATGGTTTGGAGATGAGCATTTTAGGCTATAAACCAAGTCTCTTCCTATTCAACAAGCAAACACTAAGTCAAGCTAAAACTCCCTTTTCACTTGTAAGATGTCTGCAGTATTGTCAGATGTGAAAGAAAACTTGAGAACTACTCTGAATACAACGAGAATTCAAGGCAGCCTGACACAGACACTGAGCCCTGTCTCATTCTAAGGAGCTCTCCTTATATAGTTTTCTTTCTGGATTTACACAGCTTTTGCTGGATTTTTATTTTTGATCCTTCTAGTGCATTCTGAGAGCATATAGATCTTTTCCAAAACCCTCTGAAGAAAGTCTATCTGGACTTGCCCTGTTGAATATTAAGAGAACGTGAGGGAACAAGCATATTAAACAGGATACAAAAAGAAAAACAAAGGCCTAGGTTTCTCCAGGATCATTTTCAGAACCCAAGAAACCTACTGTGCTGAAAAGCTCTTATTCAGAGCAAGTAAAGTGTTAAATCAAGGAACCATCTCATTCTATTATGGCCATCTCAGCAGTTCATCAGATCTTTGTCTAAACACAGGAAGAAACAGAGATGCCACACGGGTCCAAAGGGCCTAAAGAAAACAATCAGTTTTGCTCAGGGCAGAGATTAGAGGAAAGACAGTTGGAGTTGATGGTTTGGAGCAGAAACAAGACCTTTGTATTTCAGGCAACTTTTACTGTTAAACAGATTTTTCTCCCTTTTGCTCTTCCTGAGTAGCTATAAGATACACCACAGTCTTTCAGGCAGTCAAAACCAAATGAGCAATTATACTAAAAATGGAGCCTTGCATCCAAAACATTCATCAATGCATTCACACACACACACACCTCGGCAATAAAAATTTAAGTAGTAAATCAGTTACTCCTCCATATCATTACTCCACACCTATAAGCAATATCTAACACCTCTCTCAGAAATAGTGATTTCTTTAAGTAACAGAGAAGTGAAGAAAACAGATCCTTCAAGACCTTTAAGTGTCACAAACCAAACATGAATACTGCAATTAGACTTAAGCAGCCTTTTGCAGATCAGCTCTTCAACACCTAGCTAACCTGTTCAAGCAGAAAACCCCAAATCAACATGCATGACTTATTTTCATGTTAACAACCTCCAAGGTATTTTGATGCTTCACTTAAATATAGTCTCAAGTTTTAGATTTGTTGGTTATTTAGTTTTGTTTTAATGAAATGACTCTGCTACCCTTTGTTTTGTCTACCTATTTTTGGAGAAGCACTGTTCTAAAGCCAAGCAACTGAGTTATTTTCATTTTTCTGCAAAATTTGTTTCAAGCAAGTGTTCTGATGACTCTCATGATGAGTAATATTCCCATCCAAAATAAGGATGGCTCATACTATATAGTCTGGTTTTAACTCATTTTTCTTAGATGTGGTAAAGGCATGAAAGTTTGGCTGTATTTCACAAAAGCTTTCAAGTTTAAAAGCTAGAAGCAGGTTATCTTGATAAACTCTGTATAAAATGTTTTTAGTAATACTCCCCAGAAACCTTCTAACCTGCAAGTTTACTGTTGATTAAAAAAAAACCAAACATTTTGAGTAACAATCCAGGACAACTCACACTTACTTCTGCAAAGAAGCTTCATTGCTGCATCCTATCACCCCAACTGGGGTTTAAACACTTCTCAGGTTCACCTTGTACCTGTTTTCCCTTCTCAAGTGAGGAATTAAGGCAACTGCACAAATCTTTCCATTAGACAAGCAGGAATTGATACATATCAATTAATTTTGCTGCTATTTCTTTTCAATGGGTAGAGAAATTCCTTTTCAGAATGATAAACACTTATTAACTTTACCTCCCAGAGGCTTCTTACACTTAGTCATGGAACACCAAATCGCACTTCATAAGTGCGGTGAAACACGACAGACCAAGTTTTGGTGTTTTGCTGTGCATTCTAAGGCTGCTGTTTACAGTGCCAGTAGTATCTGTATCTTGAAAAGAAAATTCAAGCAATCAGCATTGCAGAAAACTACTTCCATTAACTTTGCAAAGGCAACACAATCACAAAGTATAATAGAACAGCACTTACCTTTCGTTTCAGAACACTGAGTTTTTCAACTACTCCATCCAAGAGGCTAACAACGGAATCCACAGCAGGACAACTGCTCAGCGTCTTCTCCAACTCTGCCACAACCATGGTAACGTGGCTGGTCTCTCGATCGATGTTTTTCTGTGCAGCTCGAAACCGTTTGTTCAGTGTTTCATATGGCACCTAAGTGAGAAATACAAAGTCATTAGAATTTCTGATATTAAAAAAGTCAGGTCTTCTAGCGTTTAAAAAGACCAATGATTCTGCCTGGAGCAGTTGGAAGAACACCTATGTTCCAGGACACCAGATGTCATTAAATGAACTTGAGCTCTTATATCAAAAGCCCTTACTTAAGCCCTCTCAGCAAGGAACTAGCACACTTCAAAGACTATGAAAAAAAGTGACAGGAAATAAAAGCTGGTAGATTCTTCTCTGATAACAATGTCACCTATCTTGCTTTGACTGTAGCCAGCACTGATGGAAACAGTTCAGGGAGAACAGAAAGCAAAGACAAATGTGTATTTAAAAAACCAAAGCTACATGTTAACTACAACTAAGAGATCATCCTTCAGAACAGAGCTTTTAAGTTTACATTTCTCTCCTTGAGGAGTCTACAAAAGAAGAGAAAGTTACCTTTGAGAAAGCATGTATAATGAAAATCTAATTGGTCTCCCATCTACTTCCGCCACTGAAGGACTACTTTTTAATATTAACTCCAGTAGGACTATAACAAATGCCAAGAGAAACTCCACATAACTTTTCTTTTAGTGAAAAAAGCCTACACGGTATGACTAAGCTTGTTAAAAATTCTCTAGGGCTTCATTCCTTGGCTTGGAGACAAACTAACCAGCCTTGAAGGCGTTCTGTCCTACTTGTGCCAGACTTTACGGGACAACCATACCAAAACTGCTACTGATGGCCATGAAGAACACATATACAGGAGTAGTCAGCTGCCTATCCAAATTTCAGCGTATCAAATCATTTGGGGAAAGCCTACTGTAAGTGTTAAGCTGCCCTCATCATATCTCTTCTGCTACAGTGACAGCATAAGCTATTTAGACAGGAAGTTCAATTACTTCCCAGAAACTGGAATTTTAGAAGTAAAACCATTCTAGTGTTATGCATTTAATTAATGCATATCGTTGCTTGAAAGAACCTCTCAGACTTTTTCAAGATAAGTTATGGTAATCTTGATTGCTTTTCCATTAATCAAAGGCGTTATTAAGCTAGCAATCAGATTACACATATCAAAGGTAAAACAGGAAACAGATCTGTGTTCTGTTTGGTACATATCACGCTTATGTTTGATTACAAATCTTTCAAGTATATCACTTCTAATCAGTTATATCAGGTTTGACTCCATTTCTTCCTGCTAATCATTTGCATGCAAGAAACCATCCCCAGGGTCCACTCTCCTTTTGGGCTCAATTAGGAGAGTGGTTACTAAACAACTGTTGCAACTCACAATTAGAGATGCAGTGAGAAAGAGTTGAGGTTAAGAACAAGGAAGATGTGCCAGAGCATTTGCTTTCCAAGACTTCATACAACCTACAACAGGTTGTTCTTATTTGTAGTACAAGTACAACACAGGGACGCTCCTGATGAGTTATTAAAAGGCTTCTCTTCCTCTCAGAATGACTGAAATGATCTATTTAACACTTTTTGGCATCTCAAACTAAGGCCTAAACATATGACAGCCCAAGCCTTGACTATAGGAAGTATCAAGCTAGATCAATTATTTTCCTTACACACACTCCCACAAAGCCCAAGCACCAAGACGCCCTCCACCAAACTCAAACCACACAAAACATCACAATTAATAGGCTTCAATGCCTATTTAGTTGTCTATACAACCATCTTCTTCTCCATCTTTAGCTCTTATTTCCCTCCTGCCTTTCCACAAAACAAAGGATAAAAGGTTTTAAAGCCCCAAAGATAGAATGGGTGCTTTGGGGGCCCATTATTTTGACATTTCATGCTTTTGAGTGTGGAAGCTTGTCTCTAACTCCAAGTCTTGATGCCAAACAGCATTAAAACAACTTCCCTTTTTCCCCCATCTACATTTTTCCTACTATTCACTGAGAATGTGTTTCCTTCAGTCACTTGCATCCACTAATTTAATTTCTGCAAGTGCTTTGCTGATCAGCTTTCCACACCACGCTAAAAAGCTACATCAGTCAAGACTTTCAGGAGCTCCTATTGATCTGAGGAATCTCTTTTTGTTAATGTTTGAGCATTCAGTTGAACCGGACACACAGATCCGGTCAGTTTGAAAAAACAAAATAAATCTTATCTTTAATCTCCCTTTCCCCTACCTTCTTATCTGCACACAAGAGCAATAACGTTTCCCATTTCCCATGCTCCATCTCTTCAGTGTGCAAACTTCTGGCACAGTCCGTGTTCATATGACATTAAGAACAATTAGACTTTCCATTTTGTCTGGCATCATTACATACAATTTATAGTGCCTAAGTAGAGTAAGTTTTTTAATCTTTTTTTATCTAGTTTTCTTTTCCTCCTTCAAGAGATCTGAATATCCTACATCGCAAAAGCTAGGAGTTGAACTGTTTTACTTACATACTTTGAAAGTAAATATAAATAAATGTATTGCTAAACATATCAGTGTGCCATAACAAGGGAAATTACTTAAAAGGTGCATTTACATTAATTGCATAACTGAAACTGACAGTAAAAAGGTCTTCATCATTTGCACAGGTATCTCTTTCTTAGTATACAGCCAGCAGTTTTAGAGAATATTTGTATATCGTATCCAAGTACAACTTTTACCCCTACTTTACAGGCCTAGATTTACAAATGCCAAAATTTGAAAATTCCAACTACTATGCTCCTTACCAAGAAAGAATCCTATCTAGATTCTGCATCTTCATTCACTGTTTCTTTTTCTACTCATACAACCCCTATGCTCTGAGAGTTCATTCCTCAGTAGTGGTTTGCTTTACCACAGAACCCAAAAGTTACAGGCACTGTACCAATACGTTTATTTTTCTTTCTCCAATAATGAAAGTAAATGGAAGGAGAATTTGACAAAAGAATGCTGCAGAAAACTTAATTCTAGAAATTCTCATTTATGGTTCATTTTTTCACTGTGGTACCTGACAGTAAAACAATGGCCACCAAACTTTTTGGACCACGATACAGCTGCAAAATTTACCTGTCATTAACTGCCACAAGCCTATCAGAGACTTTGAATTTTACTGCCTGTACCACTCTTGCCAAGCCTGGATTACAGTTAAGGAAAAGAATAGCCTACAGAACCCAGCCTAAGGAAGCATCACCTTAAGGAAAAAAGTATAACCAGCTACTAAACATTGAAAAAAAACCCAACCAAACCTGAAATAAAGCAGCAAGAACCAATCAAAATGTATTCTGTAAGAGTACAAAGTCTACTTGTCCTACTTATTAGAGCTTGAAATAACACAATTCAGTTGGCTCATACCATGCATACAAGAGGATACAAAGGATGGAGGTAAGGTATTAGTAGGCAGAACTTTTAAACTCTGTGTCACTAGATAGATTCTGTGTCTTTTGTTGATCAGCTTCCACAGCTGCAGACATTTTATTCAACTTAGGCCCATGTTAAGTCAGGTCAAAGTTAAATGTAATGAACATGTATTTGACTTAAATTAGAACAATCTACACAAGGGGTAACGTTAAAACAGCCTGAATTTTTCAAGGTCAAAATTTTGCTACTGTGATGTGAAGGACAGCCTATGTTTTGGGAGGCGTCTGCAAGTGTAGCACGTGCCTTTTCACACATGCTAACAGAGAGGCAGAGACATCCAAATAACCTGATCCAAGTATTTTGTTCATTAGAGGAATTGCTTTTCTCTGGTTTTACAAAGCCAGAAAACCTGGTTGTCCTGTCCCAGAACAGGCTCTAACAACCTCCAGCTGTAGAAACAAAACTTAGGAGAGGATCACTCTGGGTCTAAAAGCTTGAACTGGTGGAAAAGGAGGAAGGACTGCCATTAGAGCTATACCTTGGTTGTGCAGCTGAGTGGAGGTAGTAGAAAACAGCAGGGCTAAGAATACTAGAGGCAGTTTTAAAGCTTACATTTAGGAGTTCAACTGTGATATTAACTCTCTGGCCTTCAGCCTAAACACTGTCCTCTCCCAGCCCACGAATGCCAATAAGGTACCAAGGCAAGACTGACTAGTTCTAAAATCATGAGGTGGCTAAAACTGTTTAAGTTGTGCAACTGTGGATAATATTTCTTTCACTAAACTACATCATATTTAATTTGAAATATCCTTAAATATAGTGATGTTATCTACTAAACCTATTTCCATAAAAATATTTTTCAGTAAACCATTCATTTACTAAGTGATACCATTTTCTTGATTTTTCTGTATACATATAAAACCTAAAAACATGCATGTATTAAAAGGTTGCACATATTGTATCCTGATGGCTAGCAAACTGAGCACTTCAAGCATTTACTGTCTGCAAGAAATTATTTAGATAGAAATAAGTTAAACGAGTCAATCCTCCATACAGCATCCCACAGTGTGTATCTATTTTTGCTTTTACATTCATTATCAACATTTTAATGAGGCTTTTCTTCATAAGGCTTTCTAAATGGATCTACGTGCACACACTTAGTACTCCAACCATAAACTGAACGTATAGAAACAGCCTGCCCATAAGTTCTACCACCCCACCCCATGCTTTTCTCTACAGGTTCGGAGGAAACTGGCTTTAAAAACACATGCCATGAGAACACACCATCTACAGCCTCTATAGTACAGAGAGGGAGAGCAGAATACAAAAAAATTTCTCTTCAAAGACGTCAATTAAAGCTTAAAAAGTTCTGCTACCTCAGTATTATTTATGTCGGCGGAAGTCAGACAACCAGACTGGAATTCTTACGCTGGTTTTAGTACCTTGAATTCCACTAAGAAGCTTAATGGCATCTCAAGAAGGTTGCAATGTTTTAGCCTGGACACACACTCACAGCTTCCATGAAATAGTCACTCACGCATTAAGCACCTGGGGTTCTCTAACACAGTGGAGACAAATTGGTGAAGTGCTCTCTCTCCTTGGGAGAAAGTATGAGATAAGAAAAGAAATACAAATTGTAGCAAGATTATCTTTGCAGAGGTGTTACAGTTCTCCAGCCACAACAGAGCAAAAGCCTTGCAATTCACAGCTAGAAATCCAGCACTCGTTACCATCATGGCCAACGTAAACACCCACCTTATTCTACTAGACTTCAAACGAATAAGCAATTGTGATTACAAGGCCTCTATAGAAATACGAACAGCGTAAAGTACAGGGGGAAGCATCTACAAAATTGAGTTTGTGACCCAGCAACAAAGGACAACAGAAAGTCTCAGTTCTAAATTCCTTCTTTTGTCTTTCCTGGCAAAGTCTTCAGCAAACCCCTCCTGACTGTGTAAGAGCAACTGGGTCCATGGAGAGAGTACTATTCACAACAAGTCCACAGCCAGCTGAATGCATACAAGTATGTAGGATCAGGAGGGAGGGAGCTTGTTGATGATGCTGCTGTTAGCTCTGAAATGTCATGGCAAGCAAGGAAAGTCCTCAATGATTGGAAAGGCCAAGTTTCTTGCATCTTTTCAAAAGAGGAACCTGGATAATCATGGAAACTACAGGCTGGTTTGCCTCGTTTCAGTTCTCAGGAAAGTTATTGAAAAGAAAAAATTCTGATGGAAGCCATTTCCAATCTCAAAGTTGACAGGGAACATCCAGTCTGGATTTGCCACAGCAAATCAAATCTCAGCCACACTGTTTGCTCTCAGTGACGCAATTACTACCTCTGAATGACAGAAGTGCCCTGGCATTCTTTCCTGCTAAGTTTAGTGACATTTTTGACCCTGTCTCCCGCAGCACCCTTGTAGCCAAACCGAGGAGATGTGGACTGAATGGCTGGAATACAACATGGGTTAAGGACTGACTGGACAACCAGACTCGAAGAATAACAGTCAGTGGTTCAAATGCTGCCTGGTGCCCAATTCCAAGTACTGCTTCATTCCCAAGGAACACTATCAGTTCCAGCATACGTGTCCTTTTCAACCATCTGTGCTCTGGAACAGAACACAAAATCAGAAAGCTCCCAGAGGACAACAAACTGGTAGAGCACTTGATAATGCCTGGTGGCAGAGCTGCCAGTCAGAAGAAACAAAAAGCTGGAAAAACACAGAAATAAATTTATGAAATATAATCAAGGCAAAAATCAGAGACCTGCACCTGGCACAAAACCACCCCATCCATTAGCACAGGCTGGTTGTAGAAGTTCTGATAGACAGCAGGTTGGAGGGGTAGCAGACAGACTTTTGTGGCAATGAAAGTTAACCACATACCAGGCTGCATTAGCAAGATTAGAGGCAGTGGGCTGAGGGGAGTGTTTGTTCTTTATGGTCAGTGCTCATGCAGACTCATCTGGAATACTAAGTCTAGTTTTCAGATCACTTCCCCATCAACTAAAGAGCAGACGTTGAGAAACTGGAAAGAGTTCAGAAAGCAACCACTAGGACAGTTAGCTGGTTGGAGGACATGAATTTCAAACAGAAGGTCACATTCATTTCACTTGCAGAAGAGAAGGCTACAGGGAGTTGGAGCAGCACAATCTGATAGAAGTCGTCTACTACCCAAAGGTGAAAGTCATAGATAAGAGCTAGGCAAACTTGTCTCAGTTACAGAGCAAAAAGGAAGGAGGTAGACAACTGGTAGCAAAGGAAATTCCAGCTGAACACAAGGAAAAAAATATTTTAACCAGGAGAATTGTCAAGCACTGAACCAAACGCCTGGAAAGGTGACATAATCTCCACTCTTAGAAGCTTTTCACAACTAGGCAGGACCCCGAGAAATTCAAATTAGCTTTGAAGATCACCTGGATTTCAGCAGAATCCTGAGGTACAGTGTCGGCAGAGGTCCTTTTCTATGTTAATTTTGTGAATTAATCTCAAAAGAGGCCGAATCACAGATCCCTGCTGCTAACCAAGGTATCAACTTCACCTCCATATGAAGATACAAAAGACCAAGAATTCACTCCTCTGTCACTCTGTTTTCTCCAAAAATATCCAGAAAAAAAAAAAAAAAAAAAAGGACATGAAGCCGTCGATCCCAAAAAAAAACTTTGGGCTTCTCGAGTTCTCGAGTCAGAGGTGAGAGTTTTAGAGTAGAAACAACACGTCTCATCCATACACTCTGTTGGTTGAATTTTAGCACTGTAACATCCTGTGGCAAGATGTTTCACAGCCTCACACACTGTGTGTGGAAACACTCCTTGGTTTTGAATTGTCAATTGCTAGCCTTTTGTTCTTGTTTTGGTTGGAAAAAAAGGGAACATCCACTCTCTTCTAAGCCTCTCATGTCTTTTGAGATTGAAGAGGCTCTTTCTAAATCATTAAGACAACTATTCCCTGTCTCTAATAATTCCTGCCCTGCTGCAGGCATTTTCCAGTTCTACTAGATTTTTCAGGCTGAGGGAGGTTAGAAAATAAGACTAACTCATACTGCATAAGAGGAGAAACCATGAATATTCATTGCCACACAAGATTCTCCATTCTTCCCCTTCCCAACACTTTTGTCCTAAGTTTATCAACACTAACCCAATCATTCCTGGAAGATATAAACTATAAACTCAAAGCAAACATGATAATTTCAATTCTGTTGTTGTGGCTATTCTGACTCAGTATATAAGATAAGAATTGCTTCTCTTTTCACCATTCCTACAAACTGCATCATACTACACTTGTCTATATTGAAGTTCATCTACTATTTTAATAGCCATTCATTCTCTCATTTTTCCATGCTAATGCTTCATACTCAAATTCTATCTTTAATGCCTGGGTTATCTTCATATTATCAAGGAAACTAGACCATCTCAGCACTCACTCTCTCTCATCCAGGCTGTTCAAAGAGCTGAATATCAACAGCACTGGCAGAGATGCCAGGAGAACACTTAACACTGACCTTCATGCATTACAGATGTTGGGTACTGAATCTCACTGTTTGCTTCCTATCTTGCCCACTTAACTATCTGCATAAGGACTTCTTTATTTCAAGAGTTCCCGGTAAAGGTACCTACAAAAACATAGGCTAGATTCCTTCTTCCCTTACATGAACTAAAGCCTAAAGAATTCCAAATCAAAAACAGAACCTAAAACCCAAAAAATTCTCTCTCAGACTATAACATTAATCAAAGTGTTCCTACCCTCGAAGTGACCACATATAGGAAGCTTGTTCAGATCCAGCAGAAAAAGTAAAAATCAGTTTTTATAGCTATCATCTGGCTGTTGGAAATCACAGAGGAAGAGTGATACTTAAAAAAAGTCACAATTGCAGGAAGGATTACTTGGTGGTGAAAGTAAGACCATGAATCATTCCTGAGCCTCCTGTTAACAAGAACTTCCAAAGGTTTATTTTCTAAAAACCTGATTTTCAAACAAAACAGTATAGATAAATAAACAAGCATCTTTTACGTGGGTTTGCAATTCTGTGAAAGAATGTCTGATTTCCTCCTGTATTTGGGGAAAAAGTTATGCAGGTCTGACATGACAGCAGTATGAACTCACATGCAGGGAAGATTTAACTATATATCCTAACTTTACTGATGGCTGTGTGAATCATCCCTCTTTAATGTCACAGTCTCATAGCTGAAAGCAACTTTTTGCCACATTAAATGGAGAATTTTTTAAAACACATCTACATTGTGTATCTTTTCAAATGAACCAAATCACAGGCAGAGGGGAATCTGAAATGGACTTCTAAAAACCTTACTAGGTACATGAAGTCAGACAACTACTGGGAAGGGGGAAAAAAAAGGGTTCAAGAAAAATAAAATAAGAGTCCTACCAGATTACGTGGGGGTAACCATTACAGAACTATGCTCTCCTTTCAAGGGTGAGAAAAATGGTGTGCTTCCTCTCCTCAATTGTGTTAGCTTATAATACCTGAAAAGTACCAAAGAGTTGTATGAATCTAAAGGTCTCCAAGACAATTCAGCTGAAGTCTTTGAGGTATAAATAAGCTTTTTCAAATGGCATTTATTGTGTCCTAGCATGAAATTAAGCCTAGTATAAATAGGTAGGGAAAGAGAGTGAGAAAAGCAGTGAGGAGACTGTCTTTCAAAATAACAGAAGCAAAGATGACTTAGCTCTACTTTAGGCAAGAGGGCAGGAATATGGACAAAATATTAAGCATCTCCTAGTTAGTTTTAACAAACAGCGTCAAGAGAAAAGGTAAACCCATCAAGAAGCATCTTTCAGTACTAGGCTGTTTCCTTGAGATGTCATTAGATCACCATGCTCACCTTCAACAAAACAGAAAAGTAAAGGACATCTATTATACAGGACAGCATTTAAAAAAAAAAAGAGGCTGGGTGCAATAAACTATTGCAAACACTCCCTCAAAACAATAACAAGCATATATATGCAGAATTACTGAAATGCTGCGTATTTATACACTTCCTTTATTTCTAACTCTTGGATTATTTCAGAGCAGAGTCAGCATCACCATTTGTCACTGAACTCATCCAAAATGTAAACTATATCACCACATGCTCATAGGATGAATTCTTCTGCGTAGCTCTTATCAACCCACTGAAATAGTAATACTTATCCTTGTGCTAGGCAAAATCAGAAAAGGAAAAGAAGGTGAAAAACAAAGGGAACTAGTATATTTCAGGAATGAGAGGCTTAGAATAATAGCTGGATTTAGGTTTAACTAGGTACAAGCATTAATATAAACTCAGATCAAAACAGACAAAATTTCACAGGCCCAAATGCAGTTGTAGATCATCTGGATTTAAAGAGGTTTTTTTACAAACTGTTTCAATGCCTTTGAAGTGTAAAGCCTAGTAGTTTTCCTTAGTTAAAAACATGCCAGTTTTATAACTCAAGAAGACAGTACAACATTCTAGAGCAGCTATGCCTAGAAAGAACATAACAGTATAATATTCAAAGCTGCTTCTTCAATACAGGAGAGAATTAGCAGCAAAGATTCTTGGATTATCCATCTGCTGCACACATACTTACTCAAGAACAGCAATTAAAATCCTTCAAAACATTACCCTTTTACACAAATTGCTACTAGCTTCTCACTGAACACACTATGAAATTTTGAACAAGGCTTCCAACAACAAAATTCAGTGCTTTACAAAGCTATTTTATGGTTATACAAACCTGTCGTGCATCCTTATGTAAGCAAATTGACAGCAATTTCAAAGCCTTGCCGAAAGCCACACTGGGAACACCCAAGACCAGTCTTTTTACCTACAGTTGCTTACAGCTGCTAACTTAGGCTCATGCCTCAAAAGAACTTTGTTTTTTTTCATTTTAGTATACTGGAGTACAAACAAACCCCTAAACATTCCTACCTCTCCAAAGAAGCGACTGAGTTGCCATGCTAAGGTCACACTGCAGGTTTCTGTCCTAAGCAAGTCACTTCATTTGTTCTGATCCTTCTTTCTTCTCCAAATATTTGTTCATTTTAATCACAGTATCTCCTCTTTAAATGAAAGAGGTCATCGTCCTCCTGTGTTTGCACAGTTCAGACACCATGACACTGTCTGGAGCCTCTAGGCTAGAGATCCTGTTTCCAATCAGATTGTTCCCAAATAACCCATTCCAGTTGAAGTGAGAGCATTTCTCCTTAGACAAAAAAACCTAAGGATTATTGATTCAGCAGTCCTGTATCAGAATATAGGAATGACCAAAGTTCTATTCAATATAATATCTGTTATACTTCAGCTCTCACTAGTTTACAACTCAAGGTAAACCACTAAGCCCTCAAAAAAGCTGAGGTGGATCAAAAGCAGGTTGTGAAGCAGTTAAACTACTGACTATCATAATAAAGATATCCTAACAAAACCTCACTTTATTTAAATAAGTAATAATGTATTATTAGTAACCAAGTAATGTGGTGTATTTCACATTCTGGGTTAGCAAATACTTCCTATGCAGTCTACCTTCAGTACCTTCTGTAAGCTACAGGAGGTCAAGTATACAATGAAGGCAGGTTCTTAAGTTTCCAAGGACTGATGGATTTTGCCAGCAGGCCCTAACAGCAAATATCCACGTGCCAAAACAGTATTTTACTAAACCTGTGGGCCAAAAGGGTGCACTATTATGCTGATTTACACAGGAACACTGAAGCAGTTTAGAGATATAAGACCAAGCCAGGTGGTCTCTGACACCCAGTAAGAACTCCTCCACTCCTGTCACCCAAAGCTGTTTAGTGTTTTCCTCCATTATGATACCTAGCAACTGCCTGAAACTCACCTTTAATCCTGCTTCCCAGCTCTTAAAAAAACATTTACTATGCAGAGAATCAAAGGTTCCACAGATATTCTAGCTTTCTGTCAACATTTAAAGACCCTGACATGTGAGCCACCATACATACTATTTCTATTCTGGAAACCTTACATTAACTAAACTCACTCAGCACTGATCTGCAAAAACACAACAAACTATGTTGCAATTGCGAATTGCAACATCAGGTAAGTATTCACTTTGAAGATACTCACAGGAGGTCTTCTGTAAAATGTTTTCAGGCATGTACAATGTAGTTGATCATCCAGCAACAACTCTAGCTCATGGCCACACTGTTACTTAGTGTCTTTCACTGTGTTTTCTTCCTTCACTAATCACTAGAAAATGTGTTTTATAGGAAGCAGGCAGAGGTAGATAAGAGACTAGTTCCCATAGGAGCCAACTCCTACTTTAGCTGCCTTCCAACATCAAACTTCAGAAGTCCCACAGCATCAGATTTTTCTTAAAACACAGCAGCACACAGAACCTAGAGGAAAAGAGTAGCATTGCTAAAGATGTCACACTTGTTTGCTGACATGCACTCATGATGTGGCAAAACAGGAAGCACATTATTCAGAGGCATCCGAATGCTCAGTATAGACATTCAGAGCACACTCACTGAGTCAGAGCATGCAGTTTGAAAATGAGTTTAGTGAGATATGTGCGTTCACACTGAGTGAGTAAAGAACCAACTATTACAAAATCCATGTTAGATTATTGTGCCAACCTTCTACTTGAAAAGCACTTTAAAAATCAGGTAACAATCTAGAAGTGCCATATATATACGTATTTTTTTTTCTGATGTACTGACAGTGCATTACACGTTCTCTTACTGTCTTCAAGTTCTGCCTTAATTACTTTCACCAAACAACTTCTGCTACCATGTGTTCAAAGCTTTGTCAAAAGTATGCTGGCTCATAATAGTAAAGCACAAAACCATGTTCAAACCCAGCAACTCAGATCGAAGTTTATTAACAGGGGAAACAAAGTAGTGCAACCAAAATTAATCTAGTTCCATTGGGAAAAGAAGTTGACCTTAACTGTTTGACATCTTCATTAGACCTAGGTGATGGGGCAGGGCACACTTCCATAGTCTGCAGATGATACAACTGGGAGGAGTTGTTAAAATGTCAGATGGTTGTGTTGCCACCCATTGGGACCTCAAGAGTCTGGAGAAACGGGCAAGCAAGAACCTCAAGAAATTCAGCAAAGGGAAATGCCAAGTCCTACACGTAGGAAGGAACAACCACATGCACCAGTACCTACTGGAGACAAACGGCTTGGAAAGCAGCTTTGCATAACAGACCCTGGGGGTCCTGGTGGACAAGCCACCTGTGAGACAGCAATATGCCCTTGCAGCAGAGGCGGCAAACATCACCCTGGGCTGGGTTAGGAAAAACATCGCCAGTGGGCCAAAGAAGTGATGCTTCTCCTCAGTTCAGCATGTGTTAGACCCAAAGCACTGTGCCCAGTCCTGCACCTCCAGCACAAGACAGACACACTGGAGCAAGTACAGCATGTGGCCACAGACATTACTAACAGACTGGCAAAAGAGGTGGGACTGATCAACCTTGAGAAGGCTCAAGGAAAGTCTCATCATGGTGTATAAAAACCTGATGGGAAGAGTAAAGAAGATGAAAGCAGATCCCTCTTAGCACTCCTTAATTAAGGAACATCAGGCAACAGGCACAAATTGAAATACATTAAAAAACTCCACGTAAAAGATTTTTGGGTTTGGGGTTTCTTTATCAGTGTATGTACCACAACAGCAGTCAAACTCCAGAACAGATCTGTCTAGATAGGCTGGAGTCTCCATCTTGGAGACGAAGAACATTCTGGACATTGCCCTGAGCAACCTAGTCCGGCTGACTCTTCTTTGAGGGGAGGCTGTTGGACTTGACAGTTTCCAGAGGCCCTTCCTAGCCTCAGCCATTCCGTGTGCTGTGGACTCAAGGCATACACTTCATAAAATCTTACTCTCTTATCTGTTCCCTACTTCAGGAAACAGGTAAACATGACATTTCCATGAGAATTTATTAAACCTGCTGTCTGCATTTCCCTTGCCACAGCTGTCAAAAAAAAAAAAAAAAGTAGCCAAACAGCAGCTCTGACAAGGTCCTCAAGTATTCTGTGCTTGCACAGCTCTCCTTTTGATCAGCTATTTTTAAAAGTAGTTGGAGCCTAGCTAGCCCTAAATTCATGCCATATGATAATATTTTCACAAGTGATCATTCCTGCTTTCAGGTCTTCCATCTTCCAGTTTTGGGGATCTTACTCCCTACAGTTTGCTAGTTCAGTTTCATAAGTATTCGTGCTTCCTAAGATATGGATGAATTATCTAGCTTCCTGTCATCACTTGTTTATTAGCGTTTCAGCACAGAACTACGATAACAATGTTCGCATTCATTCGTTTTTAAATTGCCAGCTTTCACATTACGTGCTCTCAGATGCATGAGAGCAGAATTCTCAATCAGCAGGTTTTTTTCTTGAGAGGAAGAATAGCTGGCAACCTTTTTGTCCTTGAGAAGGGATTGTAGTAGGGGGACAATATTCAAGTACTATTTTGTACACTTAAATTGCTTTGCTAGATTCAGCTGAAATTCTATTTACTTCCCCAGAGCTGAACTGTTGAAGAACGGCTGAAGCATTTCCACTTCTGCAGCAACTACAATTCAGCTACAGAAAAGGGATTTCCCTTTGCCGTTTTAAGCACTCTTCCACATGAAGAGCACTCTGTGGAACACACTGTCGATGCAGAGCTATTACACAACTATTATCTAGTGATGCTGGCATGAGGAAGTTAGAGAGAAGAAACAGGAAGGATATAAATACAAGGTTAAAATATTTTATTTCACCCGCATCAGGGAAAATCACCAGTGCCCAGACCTCCAAGAGAAATATCTGAGCTACTGTGGTGCTGGACAAAATTAACAAAATGGTATGTATCTGTTTCACACAGTGTTTTAATAAACTGGGAATAAAAATCCACAGAGACTCACTCAGTCCCACAGAAACTTTTAGGTACCTGATTCCTAATGAACAAAAGGAGATCCAATATCAGCTTACTTTAATAGACTTTAGCCTCAATGTTCATTTCTCCCTGCTGTTTTTTCACCTTTATACTAAAATGTTTTGATATATGACTCACAGTTAAGAACACTTAAGAGGATACATTCAAAAGACTTGAGCAGACAGTGTTCTGACAGGTTTTCCAAACAATGAAAAAAAAAACCTAACAAAGATTACAGGAGAAACGCAGAAATTGAATGGGTACTAGGAAGAATCAATAAACATCACCCTTGCTAGGAAATGAGGAGTTTCAATGCAAGGGTGTCTCACCCTCTTACTATTCAGCTTCTGAACTTCACAAATAACATTCTGTTCTCTTATGTATATTTGTGTTAAGATTTTTCAGGGAAAAAGAATGCTTGTGGAAATAAAAGAATTTGTCCAAAATATTCCCTACCTTCTAAATGGTTGGCACTTTGACAACTCATCTTAAGTCACAAGCAGCAAAACAACAACTCACTGATCCTGACTGCCAGTAATTTTTCAGGAATGTAACAAGTGAAGCTGTGATAACAACTGGAATAAATCTAAAATGCAGCCTTCAGATGATCTTCTTAACTTTAAATGCTTTCACATTCTTCTGGCTGTGGAAAGTACTATAACGCTATTTAAATCTATTTTAAAAGTTAAGTCTGATGCTGTCGGCTTTAGAGTACTTCATGAAGACAGAAAGAAGCCTTCACAGCACAGAATCACAGAATGTTCTGAGTTGGACAGGATCCATGAGGATTATTGAATCCAAACGCCGTCCCCGCATAGGACAACCCCAAAGCTCATACCATATGTAAAATAGGAATCAACGCTTTGTTTTTCTGCCTCTTAGAACAAAGTAGAAAGAAGCTAGGAGAGTGAAAGAGGACATGCACAAGAAGAACATGGCTAGAAAGCCTACAAAACCAACACTGCAAAGAGCACACAGCACTTAAGTATGTGAAAGCACAACATGATCTCAGAGGCACAATGAAGTTTACTTTGCGCAAACATATCCTATAGATGAAAAAAGAGTTGATACACTAACATGAGAGATGTTCAAATAAGCACTTTGTAATAAAGGCCCTTCTCTAGGCTTCCTTCTACAGTTATTGCTATTGATGTGGTAGACCTACTGTATACACAACACAAGATAACAAACAAAGGTTGCCATCGATTCCTACATCATCCTTGCAGCTCAACCATTCTTAGAGGCGATGACCTTAACGCTCACTACAGAGCCCTTCATTTGCTTTACAATACCTGCTTCAAGCCAGAGACCGGCTATGCGGTCTTGGGAAAGGGCCACCCCTTCAGACAGCCTCAGTACCTTAACCAACACCCAATGCTTTTACCAAACCGTGAGTATCCCGCTTATTCGCCTCCAGCCTTTCCCAGTACGTTTCTCCCTTTTTATATTTTAAACTCATCTCCATCTTTAGGGGGAAACCACGCAGCCAGGGATCCATATTTTGCTGCCACCTCCACTCCCTCCCCCTTTAACACGTCTCCTAACAACGCCACGTCGATGCAGCTCGTCCCGTGGGGACCCGCATTTACACCACCCTTCGTCTTCTCCCCCAGCCGCACTCCTGCCCCCGCCGGAGCCCCAAACACCCAGCCCGGCTCCCTCCGACCCCGCTCCCCATCCCAGTCCCCCTACCCAGGACTCGACCTCCCCTCTCCTAGCTCCTCCAGCTCTCGGCCACCCCCGCCGTGTCCCCAGGGTGGGCTGGGAGCCTCGCCCTCGGGGCACGGGGACACCAGGGCAGAGCCGCGTATTCACAGAATAGTTTAGGTTGGAAGGGTCCTTAAAAATAATCCAGTTCCAACCCACCTACCATGGGCAAGGATATCCCACCAGCTCGGGCTGCCCCAGGCCCCATCCACCCTGATCCTGAACACCTCCAGGGATAGGGCAGAATCGCGTATTCCAAGCAGAGCCGCGTATTCCAGGCACGTCCCTCCGCGCAGGGGGGAGGGGATGAGGAGAAGTCAGAGCCGCTTTAAGCCCAGACGGAGGAAAACTGGGATGGGGCGGCTGGAAGACCTCCCCACCTCCCCAGCCCAGGGTCTTCCGAGGTTGGGACCGGGCAGGAACCAGGGCTCGCCAAGCCCTCGACTCCCCCACACGCCCTGCTGAAAGCTGCTCCACAAGGGGACACCAGAAGCTTCCCCCCATCTCCCTCGTGCCGGGGGGAGCAGCGGGAAGCTCGGCACCCACCTTGAGAGTGGGATACTCCTGCACCTTCAAAGTCATTGAGAGCTGAGCAGCTGATTCCTGCACCGCCATCTTGGATCTAGGCACCAAACGCCTCCTCCCCCGCCCCCCCCTCCCCTCAGCCCGCACCGGAGCTACCTACAGCGCGCGCGGCATGACGGGACAGCGGCGCCTTCCTCCGCCCCATCCCTAATGGCGGCGGGACGAACCACAGCCGCTTGCTTCCCCACCCGAGCCCGCCTTCCCCCCCCCCCCACCGCTGCAGCGTGGTACGCTCCGCGGGACTGCGGAAGAAGCGCGTGGTGGGACAAGAGCCAATGAAATCCCGCTTTTCGCACGCGGCGCGTTGACACCGCCTTAAAGGTTGAAAAGCCTCTCCTGATTGGTCAACAGTGCGGAAGGGGGCGTGGCCTTCCGAGCGCGCGGACAAATCAAATGGAATGACGGCATACAGGTAGGCGTGACCTCTGGGGGCGTGACGGACACCCAGCCACCGAATCACCATGGAGAGGGCTTTCCCATCGCCCAATCAGCATTCCCGCTACGGCTCAGTGGGCGGGACCTAAAAGTAAATATTGATGGTGACTGCAAACGGCCGGCTTAACCCCCCACAGCCCCCCGAGGTGCCCGGGAAATGAGGGACGGGGGCGTGGCCTGGGGCGTGGCATGCGGAGAATGGGGCATGGTTTGTGGATGTAAAAAGGGCGTGGTCTGTGAAACGGGGCGGTGCCTGGTGGGGCGGGGAGCGCGGTGATTGGCAGGTACCTCAGCCAATGGCGTCGCGCCTCTCGCTGATGGGCAGGGAGAGGAGCCAATGGGCATCGCCCATGGGGCTGGTGGGAGGGGCCACAGCGTCACGGCGTGTGGCTGTGTGTATATTGGCCGGGGAGGAGGCGGGGCAGGGAGGGGCGCGCCCCTAGTAAGTTCCGTGGGGAGGAGAAAGTGAGTGAGAGTCAGTGAGGCGGAGGCGGCGGGAAGAGGTTTAAATAGCGGAGACAGCGTGAGTCCCCTTCCCCTCGGCTCTCTCTCCCGGTCGGAGGCGCCCGTTCCCTGCCCCAGCCGCGGCTTCTGTGCCTCGACCCGCGCAGGGGAGGCGGGGGCCGCTGTGAAGTTTGCGGGAGCAGCTCGCTCGCCAGCCGGTCTCGCCTTCCCCGCGGGGGATAATGGGGGTGAGGGGCGGCTTAGCCGCTCTTCGGCCCTGCGGGAGCGGCGCCCAAACGGCGGCTCCTCGCGCCGGCTCAGCACCCTTCTCCTCCCGGGCTGGGCGTGCGCGGGCGGTGCAGCCCCGGCGTTCCCTCGGGGAGAGGGTGGGCATAACACCCCCCTCCCGCCCCCATGCCCCCGAGTAGCCTCGCAGCCCACCGTGTTGTGCCGGCTGAATATGCAGCCCCCCCAGTCTGCCCTCGCAGCCCCTCTGTGCCTTTCCCCCGGCTGCTCTCGCAGCCCGCATCTGAACGTGCAGCCCCTCGGCTGCTCCCCCATGTGAATAGGGAGCCACCCAAACTGCCCTGGCCGTCCCCCGTGCCCCTGTGTCTAAACATGCAGCCCCCTGTATGAATATGCCGACTCCTCAGCTGCTCCCGCATGTGAATATGCAGCCCCCCGTGCCCCCGTGTCTAATCTTGCGGCCCCCCGGCTGCCCTCGCATACCCCCATCTGTACATGCAGCCCCCCTGTCTGCCCTCGCAGCCCACATCTGAGTATGCAGCTCCCTCAGCTGCTCCCCCATCTGAATATGAAGCTCCCCAAGCTGCCCTGGCAGCCCCCAGTGCCTCTGTGTCTAAACATGCAGCCCCCTGTATGAATATGCCGACTCCTCAGCTGCTCCCGCATGTGAATATGCAGCCCCCCGTGCCCCCATGTCTAATCTTGTGGCCCCCCTGTCTGCTCATGCAGCCCCCTCAGCTGCTCCCCCATCTGAATATGAAGCTCCCCAAGCTGCCCTGGCAGCCCCCAGTGCCTCTGTGTCTAAACATGCAGCCCCCCTGGCCGCCCTCACATCCCCCCGTCTGTACATACAGCTCCCCCGGCTTCCCTTGCATCCCCCCATCTGAACATGCAGCCCCCTCAGCTACTCCCCCATCTGAATATGCAGCCCCGCAAGATGCTCTGGCAGCCCCCCCGGCTGCCCTCGCAGCCCCCGTCTCGCCCCGTCTGAACTTGCAGCCCCCCCGGCTCTCTTCTCGCTACCCGGTGAGCCACAAGTTTTGAGCAGCGCTTTTCCACTTTGGGGTTTCCCACTTTCCACTTTCCCCTTTCCTTTTTGCGGTCGGTTGGGTTTGCGGGCGGTGTCTGGCTGGAGCTGCGGGTCTCTGGATGCCCTTGGAAGGTTTGCTTGTGGTGCTGCCCTCAGCTCAGTCCCTGAGAGCTGTTCTGCAGGAGCTGGCGGGCGATAAGATGAAAAGTAATGGTTTAAATGAACAATAATTCCTCCACCGAGAGTGCACGAATGTTTCCCTTTTTTTTAAAGGGAACCTGATCCTACAGACCTGCTCTTCTTCTGTGTCTGCGGCAATAAAACCACTCTTTGAGTATTTAATCCTCTGGCTATTGATGTGAAACCTAGTTTCTTAGTAATATGCAGAGAGCAGCGTCTGGATTCATCCATGATGTTGTGCTGTCCTCTTTTACTACCTACATGAAGCTTTTGGCTATGGTTTTAGCACCTTAGTGAGCAAGATGGGAGGCAGTTTGTCAGACCTCGAAGCTATAAGGTCTTCAGCATAACAGTAAGAAAGTGGACATGCTGATCAGGAGCTGAATGTGCGGTGATGGAAACTTCCTTCTGTTGTAGAAGTCTGGCAAAAGTTCTGTTTCTCAGTGCAGGCACTTGCCATTGTGAGCAATCACACGTGGGTCTGAGGCTTTAAAGAGACCCTCCCAAAATTTTATCCTTTAAAAGTCACAGTGGTTTTTGCTGCCTTTCCTGAACTTTAGGGTTGTGTTATTCCTGGTCTGCAGAAGACTAGAAAAATACACCCAAATGTTTCCAGGAAGATGAAACACATATAACTTACATGGTTTGAAAGACCAGGTTGTATTTAACAACTGTGTTTCTTAGAGTGCTCAGTAATATTATTTATCTCCAAGGTGCATAGGCTACATTGCACTGAGAACATCCATCTGCCACCAAGGGCTGGGAGTAAATAAAAGACAATGTGTGAAGTCATGTAGCAGAATGTTAGATTCTCTTCAGCCTTGGCCTGCAAACCATTTCCTTGTGTTTACTTTCAGCTGCCCGGGCATTCAGTCTGGCACTGACCATAGTAAGCAAATGTACACCTAAACATAAATTGCCAAGCCCACACCAGGTGCAAAGACTTTGTTTAAGAAGTGTATTAGTAAAAACATTTGTGTTAGTTACACCTGGGGATAACATACGTGTCTAGACATGATCTCGGGGCCAGATTCTGCAAGAGGTTGTGTGTAAGGAGTATTTTGACTGAGTTTAGGCTCTGTGCAGGGAATGCTTCACCTGAGCTTGTCAAGTGGGAGGACTGAAAACTTAGCTGGATCGCTGCTGTATTTACAAACATTACTATGTGGCACTGTGAATTCTTCATGTTGTTCCTGTTTGTCTTAAATAATCTGTAAGCTAATATTTAGAAGGAAGTTTGCTGTTCAATATTCCATGTCATTGATGTTACTGAATAGCTTGAACTTGGCACACTTTAACCCTTTAGGACTATAGAGACTGAAAAGTGTGACTTTCCCTGTAGTTTACCAAGTCATATATGTGTTTGTCAATAGAAACTTAATTGCAATAGATTTTTACATGAAATGCATTATGACAACATAATAACTAATTTAATGTAACATAAATATTCTGTGGATACAGGTTGCGTGCTCAGGCTACATCTGTCTTTAAACTGGGGAATTATTAGTGAAGGTTTGTCAGACAGTTGTAGCCAAAGTTAAAGGGTTTGCTGAATGGAACAGATGGCCAAGCAACCATCATGTCAGAGAAAACAGCATGTATTCCGTGTATTCTTAGTTTAACACAAGAGGGAGCATGTCTAATCTTTAACCTTTAAATATTGCAACTTCAGAGAGGAAGCTTTAAGTGTTGAGTGTCAGCTAATTTATGTTCTAGGCTCCATCTGCAAATATTGATACAACCTATGCATATTTCTGGCAGGTTTTCAACTTCAGGTTGCAGCTGTTGATTTGCAATATAAATTTTGACATGATAAATGTGGAGACAAGAACTAAGCTAATGATCTTTTGAACTTGTTAAAATCTGTAGTTTCCTGCTGAATTTAACAAAAGATTTACAGTTATTGTTATTCCTGGGCATGGTTATTTATATACCGGGGGTGCACTTTGTTCTTTAATATTAGGTTAATGTTTTCTGCTTAACCTACCATACAAAGTTATAAAGCTGAGGCTTAATGTAATCAAATTTTAGTTTAATTACCAAAACAGCTTGCTTTTATAGTTTTTATAAATTATATTGCTTTATTTTTAAGTAGGAAATACAGTACACAAACATTAGTGAATCCAAATTTGTATCTTGTTTATTTTTCATTGTCCCCTAGTGGTGCAAATGGAAGAATAAAAACCAGCTTCCATTTTGTATTTCTTGGCATTGTCCAGTTGAATCATAATCTGCTAACGTTTGTCCTCATTTAGTGCCTTATTAATGTGAATTAGCAACTATTTAAAATTAAGCAGTGCATACAACATGCTCAAAAGCTTTTGGAGAACCTTTCTTATTTGACAGTATTGAAAGTGTTTCCAAAACTCTCTGCTTTGCTTCAGATAAATGATTAGAGAAAAAGTGTCTACAAAAGTGTCAAGCATTGCATGCAAATTCTGTATCTTTTGTAAACACAAATTCTCTGTTACTTGGTAGAGCAAAGCAGAAATCTTACTGCTCTGGTTCCATGTCCTGGAGAAAACTTCTGTGCACTGGGATTTTACTACACTTCTTTTTCCTCTTTGTGGACATTCTAACTTCTGTGTCTGGGTGGCAGAAGTGAATGTATCCTCGTCATTTCTCATTTTAGCAGACAAGACTGGTGTAAGCCAGTGCTATAAAGTCATACATTGGATCAAGTGGGAGTCCAGGCTGTCCCACTGGCCCAACTTTCCTGCCCTGAGCAGGTGGGTGCTGATTGTCCATCTTATAATGGAGAAGTAGAAGCCTTCTCTGTAGTCTTCTGGTGAATTATGAAGTTTATGAAATATTTAGGACTTTACCTTTAATCTACGTTATTTTTTTCTTCAACATAATAGGGAAATTTTGGTATCTTTTAACAACTACTGTGCACAACATAGACAAAATGAGGTGTTAATATCAAAGGAGCTTGTCTTCAAAATATGTTGGGCAGCTGTCTTTGTAAGGAAGAAATGCAAGATGACCTGAGCTGATGTCGGATACATTTAGACAGATACTCAACTTTGTTAAGACTTTTAGAAGGTAATGAGGATGAGGGAATTCCTACTGGGGAAATTACTGCTTTACTGAGTTATTCACAGCAACCGAGCCGTTCTAATGGATTGCTCCATTTTAATAGACACTACCTGATTTTATCTAATACGTATGAGCTGGAACGGTGCAGTCAGAAATTCCTAGAGAGCAGAGGGACACATTTTGATGGACAAGTGTTGATAGACTGGATTTTGTAAGGATCACACGAACTGCCTGTTGTCTTGGCTGTTCCATATCAATCAGAGAGGACAAAAGTTAGGCTTTGGTTTTCTTGCCCAGCAGACTTGGGCTGTTGCACAGTTTTTACATTAAGGGAATATTTTTACTTTAGAGGTAGGTAAAATATAGCTGTGTGGGGTTTTTTTTAAATTACTTTAAGCTCATAACTGGAAAGTGTGTTAGTGTATTTGGTTTGTGTAAACAGGCTGGATAATTTGGTGGCTGTATTTCTGTATCTGAGAGGAAATTACCAAGAGTGTAAAACCCCAACAAGCAAACAAAAAAAGCCCCAACAAACAAAACCCAGTGATTAACAGCAGCAAGAGAGATTGCCCTGATGTGCCACAGTTTAGAGCATCCTTCTAAAGTAGTAATTGCAGATCAAACACTTTGTTTTCTTATTTTAGCATAATTACAGGGACAATTTCCTTATCAGGGAAAATGTAGATGCACTCAGCAATCTAGGTTATAAAGTTGCCATAATGGATTAGAGTTGAGACCTCGACAGAGGCTGTTGTCTGTGCTGAATCAGCTGTGGGAGCAGGAGATTTAGTATCTCGGTTACTGATCTGGTACCTTTCTGGCAGTCCAGGAGTGTAAAAGTTATTTAGAAATTATTCTGTGTTTACGCAAATCAGTTTTCAGGTGTCAAAAGTATTTATTAATTTGCTTTAATAGGAAAAAAAAGGGGTGTGGGGGTGTGGTCAAAATCCACAAGGTAGATCAAATTCTTGTGAAGCTTCATTTAAAGGTGAAAAGTTATATTTGCATAAAATACCATATGTGGGACTTGCTGATAAAGTGCCCACACACTCCTGTAACTTTCTTACTGGTCTAAATAGATGCTTTAACATGCAGAAGGGATGGGGGTCACCTGTGAGTGATTTTTTTAGCCCCGAGCAATTGGTTTTTTAGGCTTTGTGAGTTACAGCCCCCTGAAAAATGGAGGGGTTGGGGCAGAAAGTGCTGACCCAGCCTTAACTACAGAGCAACGCGCTGCTGCAATAATTGTCCAGGCAGTGTTTTCTGCTTTCCTGCCATTGTCCTTCCCGTGCCTTTAATTCATTCAATTTTTAACTTTCTCAAAGTTTGCCATTATTCCAAGCCCCCGGCGGGCGTGGAGGGGGCAGAGGAGTCTGTCAGAGTCGCTTGGACTTGTTAATCTCAGCCTGATCTTGTCAGTAACAGCAGAGCAGAGGGAGAGCAACTCCGGCTGGGGCAGCGCTCCAAAGGTTTGTCTCTTATTTTTATACCTAAATTACGTCTCGGGAGCCAGCTATTCGGTATGCGGAGCGGTGTGGGCGATCTGTGGGTTCCCTGGTTGCGAATATGTGTGGGTTTAGCCGCGTTGTTTGCTCGCAGGAGGAGAGGTTTCTCCTCTGTGTGCTCCGGAGAGAGCTGCGATCGGGGAGACGCTGAAGAAGAAGAAACCCTGTTGGTTCTCCATGCAAATGACCGCTTCGGTTGTAACAAAAGCCTTGATGTTGGGCTTGGAAAAATGATCTGACAGTGTAACAACCCCAGGCCACTTTCGCCATGTTTTTGTTTATTCATGTTTCATTCCGTTTGCCGTAGCTACCTCGCAGATGTTTCCAATTTCACTGTTGTTGTTGTGCCTTTTTTTTTTTTAAACACCGTTGAGCCTTTTCGGAGTTAGCGAGGAAACGTGTGAAAGAATTTTAACAAAACAGAGAGGTGGTGCAGATGTTTATACTTTAGTTCTCGCGTTTCGCCTGGCGGTGCTGGCAGAGGGATCCTGGGCATATGAAGGAACGTAAGGAGCATCTGTTTTAACCGCCGAGCTTGTAATTTCGAAATGTGCCCATTGTAACTTGAATATGAGCATAAACAGATGAAGCAGCACGTTCCCAGTGCCGTGTGGCTGGGCGAGAGCTCGTTTGTTTGCTACTGGTTTTGAAAAACAAACAAACAACAACAAAAAAAGGCGAGTAAAAGCAAGGAAAGGAATATCTGTGACACAACATGTATGCTCCTAGATAAACTCCTGCCATCTCAGAGTGCCTTTAAATATTTGAACAGCTTCTGTTAAGTCAAATAAAATTGGTTACCATGAGAAACAAAAAAAAGTCTGATAGAATAGTTGAGCACGCTAATGAAAATCTGAATGCGAGATTGTTTCAGAATCATTCAAAGAATTGAATTAGACAGAAAATCTTTTTAATAACAGTCACGCTTACACATGTAAACATTTTTTAGCTTCTGAGATCCTGGAAAACAACACACGCAGGACTGAAATAGCAGAGGTGGATGGTATGTTATCTTACAGTTGCATAAATTGAAATGTAATTGTCTATTAATGATACTAAAATCAGTCTGTTCTTAGGATTTTATGTTTGTAAAATGTACTAAGGCATACACAAATAAAATCTTAAATCTTAAAGGGCAATGATTCAATGTCCGGAGCCAGTGGTTAAATCAGATGTGGTAACTATGGTGAGAGGTAAAGTTACTTAGCTTCTCGCAGACCATGCATATGTGGATTTCTTTTCATATAATGGAGATTAAGGAGAAAAGGATTAGGAAATCTATGGAGAAATTTTAAACAGGAGACCTGTAGCCTTCCTCTGGGAATTAACACCGAGGAGGCTTTTAGAACAGAGGCAGGGTGGAAGTAAACACCCTTCTGTAATATATATTGATGATAATTCTAGAAAGGAATTTTTTTCTGGTTGGGAATGTCAACAGTGGCTTACACAGAGGAATGAAATCAGTCCTCTCCGTATTAAAATAATCCTCCTACTCCAGCGAAATAAGATCAGAACCCAGCACAGGTGTTTACAGTACCAAGTGACAGCATAAAATCAGATAAAGTCTGATATGCTGCATTAACTTATTTTAGGTTCTTGCAGAATTAAGCAATATTGATTTATTTGGATTGCATAGCATTCCAATTTTTTAAGCATGTTTATGATATGTATTTAGGATTTTTAAAAACCTTCAAGAATGTGGTCATACAAAGTGGAAAATAAAATCAGGTCTTAATGTTATAGCTGGTAAAGATTGGACGAGTTTGAACTGCAGCCAGAGAGACTCTGACCATGTTTCTGATGTTCCTTGAGTTGAGTGTGCTCAGCATTACCCTGGGCTTTTCAGGGAATAACTTCAGATTATGCTGATCAGCTCAGAGGGATATGGGAATGATAGTTGCACTTGCATATGGAAATCATATGTTTTGAGAGAACCACCAGAGATACTAATTAGTAATTAGCTATTTGGAATACTTAGGAAACAGAAAGGAGAGAGAGCAGGTTCAATTTCAAGTGCAAAGGGGCCATTTTCCCATAATAATGAAGAGAACATTCACTGTTACAGTGCAGAGACATCTTTAGGGTATGAAGATATTGCTTTCCAGTAGTAGAGGTTAAAATGTACTGGGCTTTTGGCAATATATTAGAAGCATCTTTAATAAAATATTTCAAAGTTTTGTCTCCTTAGGTTTTTTCACCTCGCTGTCCCCAGCCCAACAGTGGTTGAAAAACACTTGTCTTAAGAAGAGTCCACAGGGGAACTGGGAGTTTGGGGAGCGAGGAGTTTGGCATAGTCTAGGTACTTGGTGTTAAAAATTTTAAGGTGTTTATGGATTTGCTAGGAAACTCTTAGCCTTTTCTGGGTAATAATCCCACACTTTCCTTCCTCAGATGTTCTGTGACTGTGTTATCAGATACCTGTTTAGGAGGCTGCATTCACTACTACAGTGCAGCAGTGTGGGTTAAACCTGTGGATTGTACACTTATGGCCTTCAGGCAAAATGATAAATAATAGACCCAACAGCAATGTGATTCACATTCATTACAAATGTTTTTCATGGTAGAAAAGATCAACTCAAAATGTGCTGTTTTTTTTGTTTTAGAATAATCATTTATTAAAAACTCACTAATTGTATTCTGCCCTAATAGGGAAGAAGAGGGGAAAAGGAAATCTGTTGCTACTGTTAGTGGATAACATTTTTCTTTTTTCTTATTGTTGGAGTTGACATTTGAATGGAATTGTACCTTGTTCTCGCATTGATAATGGATTGTTATTTCACAAGTAAATTTTTATGTACGTAAAGGCTACTATTGTAAATGGTAGCAGAAAGCTTCCATAAACTACAGCAAAATTCAGCTATAGCTATTTATGTGTGAGAATGCCATTGTTCAGTATATTTTGAAATTGGTTTATTACTTTTTTTATTACATTTTATTATATTTAAGAGTGATATACCTGGTACTTAGGGCACAGGACACTGTACAACCTATTGGATAAGACAGTGGAATTGGAGCAAATAGTATTTTCCTTGCTTTGCTATTGGATTAGGGCAAGTCAGGTCACGTTTCTGTTTTCCATCAATGGAAGGGTTATAATGGTCATTCCTTTTTAAAGTACTTCAGTATCTAGTGATGAAATCAAGACAAGCAATGTTTTGTCTTACGGCAGCACATGTGGCCAATGGATGGTGGATACTCACGTAATATTTGCGTCAAAAGTCATTAAACATTAAAAAAAATAAATGAAAATAAAGTGATTTGATCAAGTGCTTCCAGAAGGAAAGCTCAGGGACAGTGCTGATGGAGTATTTCCAGTCTGGTGTTGCTAATCTAGAAGTTTTTTAGGTAGCTGAAAATCAGCTGTCTGGTTAGTGCCTTGTTATTGAGTAGACAGACTATCAATCTTCGTTTTAAAATTCTGAACAAAAGGCGTGACTTCATAGACTTGTTCAGCTGTTCTGTTGGGATACAGCCAGAAGTATAGTTTTGGCAGCATCTTAGGTAAAAAAAAAAAAAAAGGCAAAAAAACCCCTCTCCATTTCCCTGATGAGACTATTGACATTGGTATTGCCGAACCTCTGGCCTTTTTGATTATAATTGTAGACTCCACAAAAAAAAAAAAAAAGGCAAGATTGGGAATTCCAGTGCAAACAGCAATGTTTGTGCTCATGCTCAAACAGCTGAACTGTTTCACTTAAGTCAATGGCTCTACACACTTGGGTTTTCAGTATTAAAATTTATCTAGTTGTTCTTGTGCATGGTCATGGACGTTCTCCAATGCAAAGTGTAGTCTGAGGTGTTCTAAGATCTTTGAGATGTTTCTCTCTCTGCACATTACATGCAACTATGTAAATTGGTTTGGAGTGCAATGTAGGGTGTATGCAGCAGCTTAATGCTGAAAAAGCATGAAACAAAGTATAGAGAGAAAATTAGAGTGGACTGTGGGCCTTTACAGATTACTCATTGCAGTTCACAGTAAAGCTTATCATTCGTGACTTGCCAAGGCCTCATCAGTTTAATCATTTGTCAGATAGTAGCAGTTAAATGTTAAATTTGATGGTAAAATTAAAGAAATCACAGTTTCTTTCATATGTTGCTCTGCTTCAGTTTTCCAGTAGTACCTTTGTCTTTGTAGGTAGCAGAATCAGTATGTTTTTACTGAAAATGGCCATTTGCTGTTTTCTGTTCTTGGATATACCTGAAACAGCCCCAAACACTTCTAAAAATGTACTTCTGTTTTGTTCAAAGAACAAGATTTTAATCAAAAAAGAACTGTTGGGGAAATTTGTTTTTACGATTCTATAGTTTCCCATTTGACAGGAATATTCTTCTTCATCTGGAGAACAAACCAATATGGCTTAGTTTGTAAACTTTGTTTATACAGTGGTATTTTCTGTCTGCACAGTGCCTGGAATATGTCTTAGCACATAAATAATAGGATAAATAAAAGTTTTTGTATCCAAACAGCTTCTGTTTATAGTTCTCAGTAAGAAGTGTGCGTGTGTGTGCTGCAAAGGATTCTTCTAGCTTTGAGAAACTGGAGTGGATGCTCTATCTCGTAAATTATGTCATTTGTTAGCTTGGTAAATCTTAAGAGCATCAGCTACATGACAGCTTCCCTTTAGAACAGTAAAGATTAGGTGGGGTTTCTGTGGAAATCACTGTAACTTATGCTATGTTGTTAATGTATTTCTCTGCCTTTCTCAGATAACTGTGCTTGGATTTTGTAGAGGAAGGTTAACCAGTGAGAGTGGTGTGAACTGGTTATGCCTGTGCAAATTGGAATATCTTCTCTGCATTTTGCAAGGCAATAGTGACAGTTTGAAAGCTTTTGCATGCCCTCTTTTGTAGATCTTTCATCATTTCCCTGCTTTGCTTCCTGACATGCCTTCAGAAAGAGTATGGCATGACATTTATATCTCCTCTTACATTGTCAAATGTATGTGTGCGTCCTCTTCTCTTTTTTGTGCTTTGTTTATGCTGCACTGTGACAGACAAGCAGAGATGGAAGTTGATATTTAAAGAGTATCTTATTCTGAGTACTCTGGATTTTTTTTTTTTGAACGTGCACTCTCTTTCACCCTCCATTTCTGCAATGAGGGAGTGATATCAGTGTCATAGTCATTCTGACTTTTCCATGTAAGTGATGTGGATTTGATCTAACGCATGATATTATTCCTCAGGCCCTTTGGTAGAAACAGATGTGAAAAACAAAGTCTATGATACTCTTCCATGGGAGTTAAGAGAGAAGGCTACCAGTGGAGTTCAGACTGCAAGACAGTCAAAGACATCTGTTACATTTAGGTTGTTGTGCATGGGTTGATAGGTCTTCTCAAATGCTGGCACAGAAATTAAAGACAAGGTCCTGCTTACCTTTAGGGTCAAAGTGTCTGCAAAAGATTCTGTGAAGAAGAAAATGCCATTTCCCATTCTACTTACTAACTGTGGGACAGGAAATTGATTTTGCAGATTCTTTCCTGGCAAGTCAGCTTGAAGAAAGTTAAGATTGTGGTAGAATCACTGCATGATAAAAGTGAAGCAGATGAAATCCTTTAATCTACTGAAAATATACTGTACTACCTTCAGCCCATTGTTGTCATACTGGTGAAGATGTCAAAACCAAGGTGATGTGTCCATTCCTACAGGAACAATTAAAAATATAACTTCTGATCCTGACATCACTGTATCAATATAAATACGATTGCATCTTAATTGCCTATCATGGTTTTTGGACCTTCTTGATACTTATTTTGAATAAGTTTTAATTAAATCTAGGTCACTTTGCTTTTTAGCTTAAGTGTTCCTGCCCACTGTTAAGGGAAGACTTCACCTGTGGAAATTCTAGAAACTTGTACAGAAAAGATTTCCTGCTTCTGCTGTGAACAGAGTCAAGCAGTATAAATGTGTAGAGCACAAGAAGTTAGCAATAACGTAAGTTGTAAGAATGGTTACTTTCAAGTTTCTCATTAGCACTGTAGATGCATAGGTAAGTATGGCAGATATTTTAAGCACTTTTAAATGTTATTTTAAGATTTCGATGCTTACATTTGATTTTCAGCTTTTTTGTCCTGTGTTTGACTATACAGTGTTTTTCAGTGTTTGTTTGGTTGATAGTGTTTTGCCTTGCAGTAGTGTGTTCTAAAGGGGTGTGTGTGTGTATATGTTGATTTAGAGTCTATTGGTGATAAATTTGCCTGCTAGTCACAAGTTTCCCAGAAGTGCCAGTAAGAACTGTTTGTTTCTTTAGATTGGTTTCTAGATGGAAAAAATGTCTGTTAAGGGAAGGTGTAACAGTCTTGTCTTGAGGTGATTCATAGATTGTGATTGACCAGATCTATCTTGGGAGAACCAGATAGTCTGTTAGCAAGCCCAAAAATCTAAATGCGTGTTTTCTGGGTGTAGGGGTATATAAGATAAAATGCTGAACTGACTCTTCTCCTAGTATATGGGTAGAATCATAGAATGGTTTGGGTTGGAAGGGATCTTAAAGATGATCTAATTCCAACACCCCTGCCATGAGCAGAGACACATCCCACCAGACCAGGCTGCTCAAGCCTCTGTCCAATCTGGCCTTGAACACCAGGGATGGGGCATCAATGACTTCTCTGAGCAACCTGTGCCAGTGCCTCACTGAAGAAGTTCTTCCTTATGTCTAGTCTAAGTCTGCCACTTTCAAGTCTATAGTCATTGCTCCTATTCCTGTTACCACAAGCCTTTGCAAACAGTCCCTCTCCAGCTTTCTTATAGCCCCCTCAGGTACTGGAAGGTCACTATAAGATCTCCTCAGATCCTTCTCTTCTCCAGGTTGAACAACCCCAACTCTCTCAGCCTGTCCAAATGAAAATTATGTGTACAGTCTTGAAAGTTCCTCTGTGTGTTTATGTTCACTTCCATCTCAAGAAACTGTGTTTGTCAGCT
This sequence comes from Piaya cayana, assembly GCA_013389865.1. Taxonomy (NCBI): domain Eukaryota; kingdom Metazoa; phylum Chordata; class Aves; order Cuculiformes; family Coccyzidae; genus Piaya; species Piaya cayana. Next base: position 25,991 of record WAAB01015473.1, on the reverse strand, counting down.
GTTTTCTATCCCAGTGCTTTGATTTTGCAGGCATTTTTCTGTTTTCATAATAATGATGAATCAGGGTATTGTCAGCTGGAGATCTCAAATTTAATTGATGAGAGTAGAGTCCAGAAATCTTTTCTGGTGTTTTGAGAAGAGGCAATGATGTATTCTGGCACTTGAGGGGTAAGGTTGGAGTGTGTAGAGCACCACACTGTATTTTTGGTGTGTGTGCAAGAAGTAGTGGGAAAAGCTGAACTGGTGTAATTTTCAGGGCGACCCTTATGAGTTCTCTTCAGTATTTAAGGAGAAATGTTCTGGACATGGAACAGTAGCTGGTTTAATATCCAGTGTCAATTCTTCAACTATTCCTTAAATTTAGAGTATCTCTCCTTCATGACGTTTCTAATAGCTTTGTGTTATAAGAAGTGAGGGGTTTTGTGTAGAGCGCTAACTGGAATTTTCAGACTGAGATACCTTCATATCCTGAAAGATGTTGTCTTAATTTAATCATTTGTCTTTAATCTTTGATTAATAAAACATGTTACCATTTACACCTTTGCTAATGGATTCACAGGGGACTTTTCTGGAGGCACAGCATTAATTTGTAGGAGCACGGCTGCTGTAATTTCAGCATATTTTCCTAAATTCATAATTGATTTCAGAGTGGTCTTAATTGACAGTAATCAAGTTTATATAGTTCAAGTTTATATAGAAGTTACTCTGTGTGTGTGGTGAAGTTCATGTCAATGTATATGTACAGTTGCTATGAGGGCTTTTTTTTTGAGCTAATGGTTATTTATTCTACATACAAAAAAATCTTTTATGCTAGTAGGCTGTTACCCAGTGGTAATTTAAAATGACATTCACTATCATTGCAAATGGTAACCATTGAATATGCAATAAAAACATCCAAAGCAGACTATTAGCTGCACAGTGGCTAAAAATATGCAGTGCAGATATTAATTTGTCCTATCATCTTGAGAAGTTAGCTTATGTTAAGGAGCCTATGTGGTGATGTATTTCTCTCTCAAATTAGCTTTTTTTTTTTTTTTTTGCAGTTATCAGTATCTGTGTGTGCTTTAGGGCCTTGAAATGAGAGGTGTGATATAAACAATAAGTATTATAAAGATCTGATAACTTTAATATGATTTTTTAAGAGGTATTTATAGAGTTCTGTCCTAGACTTGCTGTGCTTTGATAGCAAAAATGTAATATATCTCAGCTTGGGATTGTAGTAAAAATTTAATTTAGAAATAGTGTTATTGCCCAGCTACTTGTCAAAATAATCCATTTCTCTTTATACTTACGGCTGCATTATTTAGTTTTACTGCTGTGCAAGTTATGCACAGTTTGCAACCTGATTCAGTATTTTTTCAGATTGGTGTTGACATTGATGTCAAGACTGACAATAAAAGTAAGTCTCATAAAAAGAGTAGGATAAGGCAATAGACTATAATTCAACATTCCATTTTTGTTAGTTTTTCAGCATCTGGATACATACCTCTGGATGGGATACTTAACTTGAGATTAAATGAAAAGAAAATTTGCTTTACATTTTAAATGAAAGAAAATATTGGTGCATTAACTATCACTACACAGGAACAAATAAATTGCTTTTTATTATGTGCATGCTGATTCTCTAAGGAAGAATATAGTTCTTTCATGAAACCATTAAGAGTAATGAAACTGGTAGACAGACAAAATGAGTAATATATGGGGTTCTAATAATTACATAATGTATCCAAGAAAGTGTTTTCCAGCAATATTTTCTTGTCAAATGCTGGTGTATCCCTTAAGCGCTATGGGTGCAGCTTGTCAGTTATTCTGGTAACAAACATCCTGTCCCTCTTCAGTCTTGTTACCAGAATAAATAACACTACATTCATCCAAAAATATTTTATGTTGTCAAAGACAAACATGCCATGGCAATTGGCAGTCATGTCCCAGAGAGACTTTGTGATGAAGGCTTCCCTCTTCAGTTTGACTCTCGAGTAATTAGGAAGGTTATGCTAAGTAAGCCTTAGCGAGAATTCCAGCTTGTGTGGGAAAAGAATTTGTCATATTGCCAATCACAAAACCCAGACCCAAAAGTCTGGAATTTGCATTGACGGGCCAAAAGCTTCCATTGTTTGAGTTTCAGAAGACCTGGCACAATAAAAAAAAAAAAAAAAGTCCTGAGACATCTCTGTTTTCAGACACATACAAAATTCTGTGTGAGATTAATCTATCCAGAATATATATTTAGCTTGATAACACTACCTTGTAGTACTTACAGTACCTTCTCACCAACTGCTTTTAGTGCTAGAGCTCTAAACGTTATCATCTTTCAGCCTCTTCCTTCCATGCTGTGTGTGGATGGATCACTTCCTAAGACCTAATTCCTGTTTCTGCAGAGGAGAAAATTCATTGTCTGAACCTGGAAATACGATTATGCATTCAAATGGTGCAATATGTCCTCCCCACTGAGAATTTGTCTCTCTTAGTCTTTTGCATTACTTTTCTCTAACTAATGATACTGCTTTGTTATTTGGAAATCCTTTTTTTCTGGGGAGGACAAATTACATAGATTATAGAGCAGGAGAGAGTATGAAAATGCTACCTTTTTTTTGTTGCTGCTGTTTGACGGTCTAGATATGATTCCTTTTTTACTGTTCTCTTTGATTGGGGATTTACAATTGCAAGAAGATTTGAAAAAAAACTACTAATCATTTGTATTTAATTATTTTTCCTTTCCATACACAAGGCTTTAAAGAAAGATTTCATTGATATGGATTGTTTGGAGATGTATGTGTTATAGGATCAATAATGTAACAAAGCATTTTGGAGACAGTTGTGCTTAATATGAGATGTTATAACAGGTGTCTCCCAATTTGGTGTTAAAGAAAGTTTGGGGTTGACCTAAACATTTATCAATATTCTTGATTTGGGTGGGGGAGAGGAGGGCACAAGAGGGTAGAAGGAAGGCTGAATGTAGCCAACTTTGTTAATCCTATAATGCACTTCATTTGCAAAAGCAGAATAAATAAAAAATTGATGCTGTCAGTTTTCAGTTGTCCGGATGTGTTTCAGATGTGGACCTTCTTCATTGTGGGTCACAGCATCCATGTGGGCTGTAAAGGAATTATGCTATGATATTCAAATTACTAGATGTAACTTCTTCGCTTTTAGTGTCTGAGTGAGGTCTGAAACAGGAGAAGCCTTTCTCACCTGGTTTTGGAGGATGAGCTTCATACTTTATTTTGTTGCATTGAAACTGCCATTACGTGTAGTTCTAATTCCAGATCAGATTTAGGAAGATGTTTGGTTGTGGGCATGCACTTAAGTCAGATCTATGTTTCTGTTGCAAAAACCACTTTTTTCGGTGAGGAATTCATGCTGGAAAGCCTTACATTCTTTGATCACTGAAAAAAATGAGATGAACCCTCAGATGTTCCCAGAGTTTGTGTTACAACACTCTGATACCTCAGAAAGGGCTTGAAGCTCCTGGCTAAGTGATAGCTACTTTTATAATGTATAGACCTCTGTGCTTCAAGATAACAGTAAGGAAATGTGTGATTTAAAGGTGACGTAGGAGTTAGTTATATTGCTCTGGATTGAGATTGTTATATAAAACTATTGTCATATCTGATGCTGATTGAGTCATAGGTTAACTTGATAGTCATATGGTGTTTCTAGCCTTCTGTTTAGTTTTGTGTGGTTTTAATGGATTTGGATTATAGATGATGGACTACAAAAATGATGTAGACCTGATACGTTAGACAATAACTGCCACTTTTGTCTTGTGTCTTAGTCAGCTTTGCAGCACAGTAAAACACTACCAAGCAATATAAAACATTGTTAATACCTGTTTGGCATTAAAGCTCATTGCTGGTACTGTAATGACTCATTCCTCCTAAAGCTGAATGTTGTTTCTTCCTTTTACTTCTATTGAAATGAGTGGGATCTAGCAACATTGTGTTGTGCAAGTGATCACTAGGATGAAGTTAAGAATAATGCCTTTAGGATTCCTTTATGTTCCATCTCAGTTTGATTTTACTAAGATTGATTTTTAAAAAAATTTTTATACAGCAGAAATAACTTACGCAATTTGCTTTCAGATGTATTTTCTGTGTGTCCAATAATATAGGGCTGAATATGAAATATTCAGAAATGGACTGAGGTGTTAAAACATGATGGCCTTAAGTCTGGTTGACAAAATCCTTTTTTTCATGCAGAACAGGCAATAATTAGACCTATCATTTAGAGAGTAGATTTTTGATATTGACCTAAGGTTTGGAAATTACCTACAAAAAGAAGTTTGCAGTCTTACTTTAAAGAAACTTTGCTATTTCTATTTCTTTATGATGGATTTCTGGAAGAGTTATCTCATAAAATAACAGCTGTTTTGGGCTTTTATTTGTGTTAGGTGTTTTTTGTATTATAGCATGTTTTATGTTTAGACAAAATTAAGGAAATTAATCTGTAACTGAAGAAGTGTCTATGTCCCTTGATGGAAAGACTAATCTGGCTGATGTGAGGGACGTGTGAGCTCACAGCCAAATGTGAATGAATGTGGAAACTGAAGCCATATAGTTGGTTGGTCTATATGTTGGTTTATAGCTATTGGTTTCCATCAGTATGAGTAGTTTAGGATAAGGGAGGGTGAGCAGTGGAAGAAAAAGGGTGTTTGCTAGTGTGATAATGTGAGCAGAAGCATCTGGCTACGCACTTTGTTCGGGATTTTGTCACTGAAAGCTACTGATAAAGTTGTGATGCATTATTTAACCTCTGATGATGTTGAGTGTGGCTAAAAATATTGACACCAAAGAAACCCTTTGATCTCTTGTGGTCAGCTTTTTAAAATGTTTGTTTGGTATGGAGTTGTTCAAGGATTCTTTCAAGATTTTATTTTTTTTTATGGTACTCCATTTTACTGTGGATTCATTGCATTTAACAAGATATAAATAATATTAAATTGTGTTAAATTTTAAATTAAATCTTATTAAATTGTCATGTTGACCCAAGTCTTGGAAAACTTAACTTGGAAGTGGGAATAAAAGAACTAATTAGAGTTTAATCTGAAGAGAAAGTTACTAATGGTAGGTGTAACAGCTTTCAGGTGTGCAGGAAGTTCATGGTGGAGAGTACAAGAAGTAGTGCCAGCTGTGTCCTGGGCTGTGTCAAAAGAAGTGTGGCCAGCAGGTCAAGGGAAGTGATTCTGCCTCTCTATTCTGCTCTTGTGAGACCTCATCTGGAGTACTGTGTCTAATTCTGGAATCCTCAACATAAGAAGGATGTGGAACTGTTGGAACAGGTCCAGAGGAGATCTGCAAAGGTGATCAAAGGACTGGAGCATCTTCCGCATGAGAACAGGCTGAGAGAGTTGTTCATCCTGGAGAAGAAAAGGCTCTGAGGAGACCTTCCAGTACCTGAAAGGGGCTACAAGAAAGCTGGGGAAGGACTGTTTACAAAGGTTTGTAGTGATCAAATGAGGGGCAAGGGGTATAAACTGCAGAGGGGCAGATTTAAGCTAGACATAAGGAGGAATATCTTCACAATGAGAGTGGTGAGGCATGGGAACAGGTTGCCCAGGGAAGCTGTGGCTGCCCTATCCCTGGAGGTGTTCAAGGCCAGGTTGGATGGGGCCTTGGGCAGCCTGGTTCAGTGAGACATGTCCCTGTGTGTGGCAGGGGTGTTGGAACTAGATGACCTTTAAGGTCCCTTCCAACCCAAACTATTCTATGATAATGAACTTAGAGCACTGCAAGAGAGAGTCAGGCAGACTGAACTTCATTAAAATCAACCAATTTTTTTTAGTCACAATGATACAGAAACTCTGGGATCAGCTGCTTGGAAATCCTACGCAGTCTCTGTTATCTGAGACCTTAAGCTCCAGTTTAGACAACTTCTGTCAGGAATGAGAGAAGTATAGATGATCCGGGCTTGGGAAAGGAGCAGGCCAGATGACCTTTTGAGCTCTCTCTTCCAGTTTCTTTTTCTGTGAAGAAATTTCTAAGAATAGAATAGGACAACCATGAAAAGTTTAAGTACTTCTCACTTTTTTCTTTTATTGTGTTTTTTTAATGAAAAGGGTACAACTGCAAGTCAGCATTTTTTTGCTTGTTTGACACGTGTATTCTTGGGCAGTTAACTGTCAGCAATAAGTAGCATGTTTAACTACTTTCCAGTATGAAGCTGTAAGTACTATATGCTGTTGGTTAGTTTGCTAGGATTCCAGTTGTCTGTTTCACAGTGTTCTTTAATACTTTCTAATGTATGCAAGGACATTAGTATGCAGCTGTTTAGGAGTGCCAGTCAATGAGTTGGCGTGATCTGTGTTTTGTTTTTCATTGCTTTTGAAAAACCTCTCTTCAGAAGGTGCCAGCTTTTCCTATTCTGCAATTTGGCTTTAAAGATATGAGACACGGCTGGGGAGCGTTTTCATCCTGTGGGTTTTTCAGTCTGGTGTGGCCTACTATTTTATGAACTCTCTAAGTGCATTTGTGTAAATGCTTATTCAGCCCTCATGAGTTTATTCATGACTATATCGCTAAAGCATTTGGGAGTTCATTATGTTCATGCTTCCACATGAATGAAGTTGTTTTCTCGGAAAGTGGAGTTTTTAAAGAATTTTCTTCTTAATTTCCAAAGCTGTTTGACCTACTGTTATGTAATTGTGCAGTTACTACTTATGCAATAAAAGCTCAGCATTTGCATACCGTCTTGTTCAGCCACATAGAGACAGCTGAATCTCCAGGAGGAATTGGTGGGAATTCAGATGCATGGAGCAGGTTCCACTCTCACTGTAGCCAGCCTTTCATGCTGTGCATTTCTGGAAGTGTTTGAATCCCTTCAGGTTTTTTGAGGGGGGAGGAGGAAGGGGTTGTGGGGGGGCAGGAGTTTCTCCCCTCCCATCCTGCCAAAGATGAGTGATTAATGAAAAAATCTTAGTGTTCCCCCAGCATAGAAAGGAGACTCTTGAAGAGAATGACTATTTACTGCTATGCCTGAAACCTGTGGCCAAAAATTTGATGATTAGATTTATCTGGTTTTCATTTCTAAGGATAATTCTGTCTACAGTTTTAAAGCTCATGATTTGATATGGGTCATGTCACAGTGTGTCTGGACCAATGGCTCATTCTTCATGTCCCAAATGAGTTTTTTTGTGAGATCGAATTAAGTTGGATCTTGAGAGGCCCACCTGCAGAAATAGTCTGATGAAATAGGTCAAATGAACTTTTAATAAAAGCAGGCACTCAGTAATGACTTTTTTTTATTTAAGGTTTTATATCCATTGAAAGCTTGTACTCAAGGTACCNTGGACGCAAGGTACTTTTTTTTTTTTTTACAGATTTGCTACAAAAGTGTCTGGATGGAAATCCATTCACTAGCTATTTTTAAAAAAAAATCAGACTTTTGATGTGGAAATATTTAAATGTTGTTTAGACTGTGCAGTTTGAACTGTTCATTAGGCTTAATAAGACTGGTTCCCAGACTGTTTTCAGTGGTTGATTGGCAGCTAAATTCTTAAGTTTCACTATAGCAATGATTTTTTTTTTTTCTTCCCATGCTCTCAAACCTGGTTCTTTTTTGCTTGCCTCTTCTCAGGGTGAAATTCTTAAAAACTTCCTTTTAGATTATTTGAAGAACTGTCTGTTTTCTGTTGCCAAAATAGCCCATGGAAACATGGCAGTACTTTATGTGGTTCCGAAATTGAAGCAAAGCTGTGTGGAATGTGCTACATTAGTATGGCTGGGACTGGGATTTATTTGGTTCCTCCTAAATTAAAACTGATTTATGCCCACATTTACTGAAGCTTCTAAAATCTGATTTTTTTCTTTCCCCTCATACTTTGAGATTTCCATAGCAGAAAGTCTGTTTCTAGATATCCAAACAGGTGGAACCACTTACCCAAGACATTTTAAAGATAAATCAGTAGACGGTCTGGTATCTTCTCCTTGAATTATGTGGCTGTTCTTAGCAGTCTGTACAAGTTCAAAAATGGATCTCGGCTTTTTATCTTGTATTGTGCTGAGGGCTGGTGTCTCTTGTTGATCTCACTCATTATTACAAACTGCACTCTAGATCAGTGTAAGTGGGACTCCTAGAAAATTGAGGTCCCATTAAGTCTACTACAGTGTATTTTGCATTCCTGTCTGGCTTGTTCCAGACAATGGCTCTGTGTTGTAGTAGTAAATTTGTGATGATCATTAGCATCAGCTAGAAAATGAAATAGGTAAATATTACACAAAGAAATTATAGTAAGAAATTTTTGTGCAACTTTTGAAGTAGTTTGGCCCCTATAAATTATTCTAGGCTAGCAGAATGATTTATGAAATATCCTCGATAGAAAGAATTTATATAAAATAACTTCAACCAAAATAGTACCTAGGTGGCATGACGTGGTGGTGTATTATTTTCTTTTTTGCTACTTTTAATGTTGCAGCTGAACCTCTTCAGTATATTAAAAACTAACCAAGAATGTATCTATCTATTAACTGAGTCTTAAATTATAGCTTAAATTGTTTGACTCCTTTTCTGGAGAAGCTGGAAAAGAGAATTTGCAGGCTGTTTTGTAAATGTTCTTGCATGTTGTAATTTAAAATAATGAGTATCGCATTGTATTACTAGAATTACTCATAAATTTACATTCCTTGTTTTTCATTTGCAGTGTCTACATTGCTACAGGGAAACAGCAGGACCAAGTATGCTGAGTCTTAGAAACATTTATGAAGTTTTCCTTTCTGTGATTAAAATTTGTATAATCCCCAAGTGCATTAAATTCAGGATTGAGTGTATATTTTAATAATCTTTATAATCTTTAATAATCTTTTCTTTTGGAATAAATGAAGAATACTTCCAATAGTATGCAAGAATCTTTTGTAGTTTGAGCATTTGGAGTACATAAACATTGGACACTGAGAAGCCTTATGAATTAGTCATTTTTAGAAAGGAAGGGAAAGGGGTAATCGTAGAGAACGCTTTCATTTGTTTCGAATTTTTCTCTCACTCTGAAATATCTAGAACAGTAACACTTTTACATGAAGATTACACAGGTTTTGCTAAGAAGGGATTTGGAAAATAAAACTCAAGCTTTCTGACAAGTCTGTCAAGTCTCTTCATGATTTTTTAGTCTCCTCAGAAATATTATTGTAGGAGCTCTGAAGAATGGGCATGGATCTTTCATTAGTGATTAGTAGAAGGGGTAGTCAACTCTGTATGACTAGGAGTGAAAAGTACATTAAACCAGCTTGTGACACTTTGCAGTGAGCTTGCTGCGATCTGGAAGTATTTAAAGTATATGAAAAACATTTGGATATCTAGGTCTGTAAAAAGTTGGCTAACAAGTTGTGTGTTTCACTATTTACAATACTTAGATTACTATTTGATTGCTCATTATTTTAATTACAGCCAGTAAAGTGATAATAAACTGCCAAAAGCTGTACAGACTTGAATACTGTGTATTGATTGCCAGACATAAGCGTAGGAGCTGATCTGGTTTACTGTACTAGAAGTGGAAAAAAGGGATGGAAACAGCAGACTAAAGTTCTTGACAATATTTTGAACAAACATATTTTGTAAAATAGCTCAGGGATTTTCCTGTTAAAAAAACACAAGTATCTGAGAAAAAAAGACCAACCTTAGTTTGATTTAAAAAGAATTTTTGCAACTTGGTCATCAATGTCACCTATATTATTGTTTTAACAAGCAGTTTGTGACTAATGAATCCATCATAAACAAATTAGCTATGTGTTGATTTTATACTGGTATGGGATGCTGCAAATCAAAAAAAAAAAGGAAATTTTTTGTGAAGACTCTTAAAAATTGGCATTAAAATGAAAATGCATGTGGAGTTAGAAATATCTTAGCAATATTTCCAGGAATTCCATGGAGAAAGTATTTCTCCCTCTCAGAAGGGAGAATGAAGTGTATCTGCAACTGAAGAATGACTGAAAAAGAAGAGTTGTTCAGACTTTGATACTTTGATGCTTATCAGAAGTTTGAGATGGTTGCTTTCAGAACTGTATCTGTTTATTGGCATTTGCCTTAAGCACAAGTATGTTGATCAAAACCTGAAAAAGCACTGCATTCAGATACAAACCTGAAAGTCAGTAAAGGTATTCTGGCAAGGAACCTGTAGTCCATTCAAGTAAAATTGCTGTCAAACTAAGAAGAGAGGAGTTGAAAATAACAATAATGTTGAATGCTTCAGTTACTTAACCCTTACCACTCCCAATGAGAAGCTCGTGTTGAATCAAGAGGAGGGAAAGAAATACATGGTGGCAGGACTAATGAAACATTGTTCTGATGTTTCACTATACAGTGATAGGACTAAAGAAATGTTGTTTAGATGTTTTATGGGTAAAAATACCATTTGATGTTCCTTCCTATCTTACCCTTCACTGAGATCTAATTCCTCTTGGCTCTATAAACTTTACTAATGAAGTTAACAGAGCTTAAAAGATGGTTGGTTCAAGTTTTTTCCTCATTGTTGTATAAATTATTCCCCTCCAACATTTCAGTGCTGTGTTCCACCATGCATTCCTGCAAACAGTTGCATCAGCATAGCTGGGAGTATTTATGGAGTGAAGCCCTAGGGCCTGGTCTTGTTGCCCAGAGACAATTTATATCTGTTTGTTTTGTGCTCTCAGTCCAAAGTTGTCACTGTCCATGTGACAGCTACTCTGGCAAATACATGTAAGTTTTGACTGTCAGTAATATTTCATGTGATAGACTTGATTCCTTCACTTTATAAAAGGGTGTTGATAGTCTTGGTGAATGCGTGGTATGTATGAAAGTAAGTTAGGAAGTTAAAACCCTCAGAACTTGGTAAGTGTTAGAATTCCAATAAAATAAATTGGATCTGCTGTTCACTGTGATTGATTATGTCTTTAATTGTTTATCTATAGATTCTGTTGTCAACAGGAATTCTGCCTTTTTCAGTGCACAGGAGTTGTAAATTCTTGTGCTTGATTTCTGTACATCCTTTTTGGTTTGTTTGGGTTTTTTTTTGTTGGTTTGGTTTGGTTTGTTTTTTTGTTTGTTTGTGGGTTTATGGGGTTTTTTTCTGAAGTCCAGCAGTTGGGTATGTGGAAGGGTCAATGCTGAACCGTGGTAAAAGCTGTTATTGCCTATCAGCTCCTTTCCAGTTTTTGTAATAGAAGGTAAAATGTGCAGTTGTCTGGGAAGTAAGTTTGCATGGATGGCTTTGTTCCTTAGGGAAGCAGTGGTAGTGGATGTTAGAGTTAAAATCAGAAAAATTGTTTCTTGGGAAGAATGAGATGGATTTTTCTTTCTTATGCAATGCTAGAAGGGGTTTGTGATTCTGTTTTTCGTTGGTTTGGGGTTTTTTTTCCCCTGCAGTAGCTGCCGGTTTTGCTTGCTCTCTGTTCTTGAGCTATTGCAGTTGGATTTGCAAAGAAGCCACTCACCCAGCTGAGTGCAATGTGTGATGCGATCAACAGATGATTGACTCCATGGGGGGAAATCCCATTCCCTGTCTTGTAGCTGTATCATTTTTCTTCCCTTGCACTATCTGCTTACTACACTGCTTGATGAGCTAGGTTAGCTCACTAATACAGCAGAAGCTAATAATTTCTTGTGGTTGTCTTTGTTTTATTTTTTTTTCTTTGCTGAATAGTCACATACCAAGCTGTGCAAGTGAAGAGTAGAATCTCTTGTCTGGAGGAATGGAAGGGAGAAGCATAAAGATTATATTCTTTAGCACCAGCAAGCTATTGGGTCAGTTTATTAGCTGACTGACCATACATTTGGAATGGTATGGTGCACTTTAACACAGAGCTTAAATATTTGAGTATGCAAGTATATGAATCATTGCTCAGTATTAAGTCCTTTGAGCATCCTGGTCTTTCAGTCTCATATTGGCTGTTTTAAGTAATTTAATACATTTGATCTTAATCTTCTTGTACCTCGGTTTCCTTATTCTGCATGTTCAAATCTACCTCTCCTTCATTGTACACATTTTATGAAAATAAATGTATGGGTATTCAGGTATTACAGTGGAAAGTGCCGAAGAAAAGCACATTAGGAATTTCTCAGTTCACCGCAGGATTTGAATAGTGTATAATAAGCAAATTCTTGCTGAATAAGGCAGGATCACTCTCATAATGTTTGTTTGCTCTTAGAAAAATGCAGAGCATGGTGCTTTCTAATTTTAGTGTTTCCCAACTTCGGCATCTTAAGGGTGATTTTGCACCCTTGATCATGGTCATTTAATATGATGTAATTATGTCGACTAAGTTTTCTGCGCAATAAAATGTAATTGAAAAGAATAAGCCTTTAAAACAGTATTTGAGCTGTATGTATTAACCATGTTAGTTTTACTAGTCAATAAGTGTAGCGTGCATTTTAACATAAACTGTGCAAAATACTGCTTGTTCTTCATTTGAATATTACGCATTTGATTCTTTAATCATCTTAATCACTTATCTCCTTAATACATAGGTACTAAATATGAGAGCTTTCAAAAAACTAAACAATATAGAACTAGAATTAAAATCACTAAAAAAATTATGCCATAACCAGAGGTAAAGTGATTTCAAATAGAAATTTCTTTATCAGGGACCTGTCTCTTGATTGCTTACAAAAAACTGTTTAAAAAGTTGTTGCAGGGCACTTTTACTTGATGATAAAATAGTGGGATAAAATTTCTCCAAGTAAGACCAAGGGAGGGAGTAAAACCAGACTCTTTTGTTCTCACTACCATTATTTTAGCCCATGTTTCTTCATCCCTTGCTGTAATTTTGGATTCTTATGTTCTTAAACCCAACCCTTTTGCCCCTTTTCTGTTTTGGTATCATTTACACTGAGCGAAGCTGATGGTTGTAACAACTGCCTGGGATGAGCAGTCTGGTGTGCAAATATCGCGCCTTGGATTTCCAGCAGTTAAAAGGGCAGAAGCTTTCAGAGCTATTGCTGCTTGCCTGGCATTCTGCCAACTTCTGTCTGTATTTTCTCTGGAGAAGTCTTCAGGAAGTTACCAATCCAGCTACTTCTTTGAAAAGTAAGCCTAAGCCACTTTTTTTTTTTTTTGTCTAACTGTCTAGAGTATTTTTTTTCCATCTGGAAAGCTATCAATAACTAGTTTTAATATTGTAATTTCCTACTCTGAATTGATTACAAACACATTTTGTATTGAAAATGTTGAGTTTAAAGGAAAATTAATTTGAGCTCTTGGCCAGTGTGTAACTACTGTAACTGGAGAATATGAAGAGATACAGTAATAGAGAGAGGATTACAGCCAGACAAAACAAATGCTGATTCTCAAGGCTGATTTTTCAACAATCTTTTGAAGATAGATCTGTGTTTTCAGAGCTGAGATGTCTGGACACTGGGAATGTGTTTGGTCATGCTGAGATATTAAATTCTGTTTTTACTTTATTCACTGGAGAATTTGTACTTCATATCCAAGACTGTACAAAGGCAGAAATGATTTTTTCTATTTTTTTGGGTAGTGTATTCGAGAGAGTGATCTAGCAGTTCAGGCATAACAGGTGGCAGAGTTTCAGGAATCAAATGAAAATGAAAGTGAGATTATAAACTAGGTGTAAAGTACATCAGAAGATATTATTAAGAGACAAAATAGTAAACAGTGTGTCAAGGGTCACTTTTGGGCACATTTAAGAGTTTGCTTTTTTCAACTGGTTGTATGATGGTTATTCTATAGTAGTGTTCTGTGGGAAGAAACTGTGTTGTTTTGTGCTGATCCTTTCTTTGATACCAGACAGATTATCTGGGGGAGAGTGGGACACTGGTGTTGCTCCCCTGCTAAAAGCCACAAGACTCTCTAACTCTAATGGTATCAAGGAATAAATAGAAGTGCAATAGAGAAGAATAGTAGAGCAGAATAACAAAAACAATGTTTACATGGGGAATACTTAGAAAAAGCAGTTCTTGACTTGCCTTCCCAATTATTTTCTGCACAGCTGCTCACATTCCAGAAAAAGAATGTCTTGTTTTGAATTAGCTTTGTGCATTTCAATGGGGAGTCTTATTTATAGATCAAAAGTATTTGCAAGGATTAATCAGGAATGATATAAATTAATGTCTCATCATAAACAAGTGCAAAAACTTCTAAAGTTCCTCTTAATATTCCCTTTGCCAAATTACACAAGTAGTTTACAGCTACTGTATGTGGCACAAATAGAGAGTTGCTGTGAACAGTTGTTTCCCATTTCTAGCAGGTGGCAACATGTATTTGTTTACTGGTTTAGTGGGATACTTTTATGGGAAATGTTTCTGTAGCCTGAGAATAAGGCACTAGGAATGCTGGCTTCACAGTAATTATCTGTATGTCATGAAGTAGGAAAATGAACACTGTCTCCTTACCTTTAACAATATAATCATCTTGACTAACCTGCTTTGAAAGCTGAACTGACAGATTTGCTTGTTTGTTAGTATCCTGAGTGCTTTCTACAAATCTTGAAAGGATTCTGAAAGCAGACGACCAGATCTGAGGGTTCTGTCTCAGCTGGGTGTCCTTTTTCTTACAGAATAATATCATACTTTCTCTCTTACTCCTTTCAGCTTTGAGTTCTTACCTGTACCATACCTCAGATTCTAGCCTTAATTTGCCTGGAATGCTTTGGGTAGGTGAGAGATGTGGGTTTTAATCCATAAAGGACGTGGGGATGCTGTATAAAAAATGTGGATGGTGTTAAATCTTTTTCTACGTTTTTCCTTGTGAAGCATCTGGTTTTGTAGTTGATCTCTGAGGGTACCTACTAGCCACTCAGATGTTGAGCTACTCTAGATTTTGTTTGTATTGGTACAAGGTTATGAACGACTGTAGCTAAGTGAATTTGTTGATGTGTGTTATAGAATCATAGAATCATAGAATCACCAGGTTGGAAGAGACTCACTGGATCATCGAGTCCAACCATTCCTATCAAACANTGTAGAGAGCAATGAGGTCTCCTCTCAGCCTCCTCTTCTCCAGGCTAAACAACCCCAGCTCTCTTAGCCGCTCCTCATAAGGCCTGTTCTCCAGCCCCCTCACCAGCCTTGTTGCTCTTCTCTGGACTCGCTCCAGAGCCTCAACACCCTTCTTGTGGTGAGGGGCCCAGAACTGCACACGGTATTTAAGGAGTTATGGGAGCTTTTTTCCAAATAAGTGAGACATACTGCAGCAGAAAGCTCAGAGGTGCTTCTTTGGAAATGCCCGAAGCGTGTTGATGAAGTGAGTCTGGCTTTGGTAAAATAGAAGTTAATTCCCTTTTATTCAGTGAGAGGCAGAAGTTTTCATTGGGTTGTGCTACAGAAGTTTTCTGTCTAATAGTTTGTGTTCAGTGTAACAGAAGTGGTGGTGAGCAGGCAAAGTATTCAAAAGGTAAGCCAAGTCAACTTTATAATGGTGTGCTGGAGGCTATAATAAGAAAAGGTCTGCATTTTCTAGTCAGAGGAAAACCCACACAGTGAAATAAAGAAAACATCTGTTAGTAACAGCCTGGACTAGAATTTCAGTTATGTATGAATTAAAAAGCTTTGAATTTAGTATTTAGGCACAGCTTGAATGTGAGCACCTGGAGAGTCCCAAATCTAAAATTGGCTCCTATGTTACAAGCTTAAGTTATAAATGTGATGTTGATGATGTCTACTGTGACCAGGAGTTTTCTTTCCTACCACACAGATGCATACTGATGTTCAGCTAAAAAAACCAAAAGGAAAGCCCTTTAGTCAAGGTTTGTCCTCAAGAGGCTGAGTTATTTTTCTGTGCTATGATCCAATAAATCAATTAATCTAAGGTTAACTTTCCAGTTAATGGTCAGTGTTTCTCACAGACAGAAGCCTTGGGGGAGGGGGAGGATGTGGAGACAAATTTGCAGTTCCTTCTTTTGCTTGGACATAGCAACTATCACAGACATTCCTTCTACCCAACAACAATACTGCTTTAGATTTAGGGAGATGTTACTGTAACCATTCCTCAGCAACTAAAATCTGGAGGAATTTTTCTCAGGAACAGTAGTTGAAACAGTTAACAAGTCTAGTTTTAGAAAAAGTTGATTGTACTTGCATGAGAAAATCTCTTTCTACGGCAGATAATTGTGATGTGAAAATAGACTTCTCCTGGCTAATATAAAGAACCTTGCTGAAAGAAAATATCTTGTTAAGATACGGGAGAATTCTTGCAATTGGTTCCTGCAGATGAGAATCACAAATCTGTGGTGTGTAAGCGACCTCTGTTGTTTATCTCGTTCAACCTTATCATTTAAGCAGAGCTGTTGAGAGCATGAGATGGGGCCAGCTTTGGCTTTGTCTGCCTCATGTTGGGTATGTCCAGGTGGTACAGCTTCTACCATCTCTGGGCAACGTGTTCCACTGCTACACTGCCTCCCTTCCTGGGTAAAAAAGTCTCAGGCTGGTTTAAATCACCCTAGCTGCACCTTTTGTTTTGACTGTTGTTCTTTCTGCTGATGAGAAGAGTTCGGATATGTGATAAGTTGTTCCTTGAGCTGGCCCACATCTGTCTTGCATCCACAGTAGTAGAGTCCCTAGGAACTTTTCTGCAGGGCTGCGGTCTGTTCCCTGTCTGTAGTGATGTGGGGGGGTCATTCCAACCCAGGTGTGCAATTTTCTACTTCTTACAGGTACCCTTCTGTTGGCCCAGTCTTCTAGTTTATCAAGGTTCCTTTGAGTTGAAACTTTACTATATGGTATTGCAGTCTCCCCCCTTTCAAGCTTGTCACCATGTTTGCTGTCAGTGCTTTCTGTTTCTCCCTCGAGTTTACTGATTAAGATATCGAACCACAATAACTCTTGGGGCTGCTTGGCATTTTACATGCCGTTAGCCAAGTCCCTGATTTCATGTCCTTGGGCTTAGCAGTGCAGCCAGTTTACAACCCATTTAACACCTTTACACAGCTTGGGCTTCCTCACCTTCCCAATGAGAGCCCTGTGAAGTGCGATGCTTTGTCCAGGCTGTAGTCTTTTGTCACAGGGACATTTTGACTGGTGCAGTATGATTTGTCCTTGATGAATCTGTGTTGACTGTACATAAATATTTTCTC
This sequence comes from Piaya cayana, assembly GCA_013389865.1. Taxonomy (NCBI): domain Eukaryota; kingdom Metazoa; phylum Chordata; class Aves; order Cuculiformes; family Coccyzidae; genus Piaya; species Piaya cayana. The sequence continues at coordinate 9,000 of WAAB01015473.1, read as the reverse complement.
TTTCATTTGCTTTTCTGCTTCTGTGTCTTTAATGTGAGATGATTGTCGTTTTAGTAAATGATAAAATAATCAATGTGTGTATATATAACCTCTGTGATACTAAAACCTTTCCTGTACCCATTCCCCTTCAGTACAAAGAAGCAGATGTTTGCTTATATTTTGTAGGGGAATTTAGAAAAATAAGCTAGAACATATTTCCCCTTTGTTTTTATAATAAAGCAAAATGTTTATGCAAACTAAACTGTAACTGATATAAGCAGAATTCACATAGTAAGTCAAAAATCTCTTGGAGAAAACTGTGCCTGTTAGTAGTGAGTATCTTCAGTACTGTAGTGATGTCACTTGTGATGGTTTGTAGAAGTGTTTCCTGAAAAAACCCACAATACAAAAAAACAAGGAATTAACTCAAAGTTTGCATGCTTAGGGTTTGGATGTATAAAACGTGTTACTGTGTGGGAAACAATTTTGTGAAAGTTAAACCCCCGTGCTATCTGACTTGGCTGTGCCTATTGTCTTATTCCTACTAAAGCAACCTTGAAAATTAGAGGAAAGGAGGAATTATATGAAAAGAGAGAGAACAGAATTCGCCTCTAGCGAAACATGTTTACAGTAACAGCTGCTCTCAGAGGAACTGGAGGAGTTTCATAAAATAATTTTTTTAAAATCTATATAGCTGATAGTGAATCAAATCAATTGACTTAGATCTATAGGAACCTTGTGTTAATATTCTGATAAACAGGCAACATTTACCCAAGTGAGGTTTTCTGAATAGTTTATGAACGTTGATGAGTGAATGTAGCAATAGCTGACAAAAGTAATAAGGATAATATTTCCCGCATAGTTAAGGGGAAGAAGGTTCGTTTTTTTTCAGATGTCATATGCAGGCACTTAACTTTTCTAGACATTTGCATGCTATATCTTATTTTAGTGACCTTTTTTCTGTCTTGCGTGACAGAAGGTAAAGGTGTCACAGATTCAAAGTCAATTGAAGTTCACTGCCTTTGGTTTTTGGCAATTTTTTTAAGGCTTCTGATTCTACTATGCCTATCTTATACAAATACCATGAGAGAAAACCTAAATTGCAAGCAGGGATCTCAAGTTTTCTGCAATTAACGTATTCATTGTTGAAGCACTGGCTCAATATGGTTGTGACTGTGCTTCAGTGTCAGCACAGTGAAATAAACTGAACTGAATAAGTCAGTTCTTTGAACTATACAGAATGCTGAAGTTTACCTAAAAGCTTACATAGTGTTAAAAGAACCAACCAAACAAGAAACAAAGGTGTGAGGAGCTCCTGAACACCATAGTAGATACATGGGTGTCTTTGTGGTTGTGTCTGTTTCTTAAATTTCCAGTTTCAGCCTTCATGCTACTGTTAAATTCAACAAAGCTGTTGTACTGCATTAATCTTTGCCTGCTACTTTAAAGTCAATAAAACCGCATTACATTATTTTGAAACAAACTTATATATCTGAGAAGACAAGGTTAAAAAAGCTCCAAAAGATACAACAGCCCAGTAGTTACTTAAGTTTTGGTTGTTTTTCCTTTTTTTTCCAGTTTATATAGTCTGAACTTGTGTGATGATGCAGCAAAATGCAATCTTGCTTGTATTCTGTTTTTTTGCTGTTAGAGATAAAATTTGTGAATCCTGAGACTTTTGTCAAATGTTGATTATGGGAAAAGCCATTGCTTGAATATATGTTTGAAATGCTTGTTCATTTTATTCAGAAAGCTGAAGAGGTTTCAGACTAACACATATTACAAGGATTTATACAGTCTCTGCTCGGTGACCTTTCATCCTGCCTGTGCATAGATGCATTTAAAGATGGTTTCATTTGTTCATCACTCAGAGTGCTTCACCTCATTTTCAAGCTTGTTCTGGGCCGAGTTTATATCTAGAAGATTCAGGTGCATTCTTCTCAAAGAATGTGTGATACTATAGTACTAAGTTTGGGTTTTGACTGAATTTTTCTGACACATGTAAGATTTTTTGGGTCAA
>WAAB01015472.1:0-62610 GCA_013389865.1 Piaya cayana | reverse complement strand
TCACCTTCCCTGGAGGTGTTTAAGGTGCAGGTGGACGAGGTGCTAAGGGGCATGGTTTAGTGTTTGATGGGAATGGTTGGACTCGATGATCTGGTGGGTCTCTTCCAACCTGGTGATTCTATGATTGTCTCTACTAAGCTGATATTCATGGTGTGCTTGAAAAGATGTCTGAATTCTTTGAAGCTGTGATTCTGTAAGGTTAGGATGCCTATCAGTTTCTGGGCTAGTGACAAGTTATATTTGTTAGAACTGCTCAGCAGATTATAACATTGACATCTTCTGTACTTTTTAGCACCAAATCCCCTCACATTGCATTAGGTAAATATTCTCTTTTTCAGAAAAGCAAACTGAAGAACAGCAGCAATGTCATCTGTAACAGAGCACAGGGACTGGAGTAGCCCCTTTCTGGCTGTCTCAAGCCAGGAAGTCACAGTTCAGGTTTTTTATTCCCTTTATTTGGTGAAGGAATTCACTGTGCTATCTGGTGCGTTGGTGCAAAAGCAGCTCTAAAACCGTTCTTGTTTTCTGTTCACCACCTCGTCAAGGAGGAAACAGTCTGGCAGACGCCACTTTCCTTCTAACTGCAAGCAGACTACAGCTTTCACAGGAGAATTAATCCCTTTTTACTCTTCTGTGGGAGTTTATCTCAGTTTCCAACCTATGAATATAAACATTAGTTGGGAAAATGAAAGATTTTCTTATTGATAGGCCGTGAAATTAAATTCTCCTTTGATCTTTGCTGGAAACTATACGCAGGTTTCTCTGTTCAGGGAAGATGGAGAATTATTTGCATTAAGTATCTAAGAAACAAAACAAAACCATGACCATTTTTCTAGGGAATAATGGTGTCACATTATACTTTATCGGTATAATGTATCTATGCATTGTGTAGAAATTAAATTCTTTAAAGGCTATTGTGAATATTGATAAAATAAATGAAAAATGCCACTACTAAAAGTAATCAACGGAGGATTTTGTCACTTGTAACCAGTTTCAAAATACATTGAAGTCAATGAAATGCCTTATTTTTTTTAAGCTGGTTTTCATATCACTCCATAAAATCATGAGTACATTGTATGCAGGCTCTTGTATTGTTTTTCCCTCCCACATCATATAAAGAATTCAGAAGTTAAAGCAAAAATCAAAGGAGCTTATAAACAAAGTCTCACTGTTAATTATGACTTAAAGCCAGATTTTAAATGCACTTAGGTGCCTAAAGATCAGCTAAACAACCTACTGAGCTTTTCAAAATCATGCAAGTTCTTTCCTGCATGATCAAAAGGAGTCTAGGTCTGTGCATTGGAAGCTGGGTACATACTTAAAATCAGGCTCCTACATGAGTGCCTGTTTGATTTTAAAGATGATATTTAGTCATTAAATCACTGAGATGTCTTTGCAAATGCTACCCACAAAAAGTTTAGAATGTCTTTTAGATTATCAGTAACTGTAATAGGCAAACTTCAGTTGAGCTAGGGCCAGTGTCCCAGCTGTGAGTGGTTAGCAATGAGTCTGGAATATATGGCTATAAAGTAGTATGGCTTATAGATCATCAAAACCAGAAACTTTTTGTTCCATGTTCTTAAATACAATTATTGTGCTGAAAGAATTACGCTTTAAGAAGATGATAATAAAAATATTTTAAAATAAGATATTGGAAGAAGACTGCAAAAACATACTAACAAGAAAGATGTTAGTATCATGATATACTAGGCAGCTTGCATGCCAATACACAAAGCGAAATAAAAAGAGGTTTTCTTCACAATATTTTTGATTTGAGATACTGACGGTAATGCAAATATAGCCACAAAGTAAGTACAACTTAGAATTTTTGTAATTCCAAATTTTAACTTGTGTTGGAAAATGCCTGGGGAAAACCTGTATCAACTTTGAGAAGCAAGCAAACCCCATAATGTTGCTTGTACATCTAGAGGGGCATTTCAAGTGTTCCAGAAGTGCTTCATTTGCTAAGATCTGAAAATTTGGAATCTGTGAAGCTAGAGTGTGTAATAAAAGACTACCATTTGTGGAAACTCACTCTGTTTGTTATCAGATGTTCCCAAAATTCTCCTGGTGTAAAGTAAATTTCAGCAGTGAGTCAATGTAAGCAATTTAATGTTTGAAACTGTGGAACAAGGAACAAAAGCTGTTAAATGGCCAAAAGATACAGCTCTCAGCTCTCTTTTTGGCAGTTGTTTTTAGGCATATTCTAGTACTTTTCTATACTGTCTTGAACTCATAATTTATGAGATGCAGCCTAATTGTCTTTATCTTCCATTGTGGACCTATTCAGCTAAAAGATCTTTGCTCCCGGGCAGTGTGTGGAATTTACTACAGTCAAATTAATGACTCGGGCAACATTAAGGACTCTATAGGATTAAATGATTGTATTTCAAGACCACTCTAATGTTAGTCAGCACAGTTTGCATTTAAGCTTTCTGATAGTGCTTTATTCTCAGAGGAAACCGTTTTACAATGGACACCTGATTTTTCAGTAACCAGGCATACAGTGTGTACCTAGTAAACCAGCACAATTAATGTGATATAGTAGATGATCCACACATACAGTGTCAGGCATACGATGAAGTTATGACATTATATGCAGTCATTTTATTGTACTGAGACATTTCTGAAACTACAGTGACTGCAAAACCTAATCAACAAAACAGATGCTCTCTTGCCACACTCTCAAATGTATAATCTGAACAATAACCAAGCATTAGGAACAGCAACCCCCAGCTACCCATAAATGGCAGCTTGCCTATTCCAAAGGCTATTAAAAGGGTTGAATCTGTAGAGTCTTGATGTTACCTGTTAGCATTTGTCAGCAATAACTATGGGTAAACACAGCGCAGTTACTGGGAAAGTGAATACAAATCACCTCCGCTAGGCAAGACTAGTCATTAGAGCACAGAGGTGAGGAACAAAGCTGCTTTTATGCTGAATTCTCTTTTATCTTTTTTCTTTCCTTTGAGGAAGGGAAAATGAGAGATCACATTTCAGTAAATGTGGAACTAAATATGCAGAAACTGCTAGCTGTAAAAAAGCATCCAGTGCTAGTCTCATGCTGTCAGATGTGTATAGGATGCTTTACTGTTGTCAGTATACAGTTACTTGGTCAAGTCCATAAAAAAATAGGGTTGAAGCCTTGCGTATACCTTCTGGTTTTCATGTGCAGAATCTTAAATGAATATTAAAGGATCCTGCTGAAATCTTGATTATTTACTTAGCATCTGAAAAGCTGTTGACTGATGGCTGCTGGAAGCTCTGTCACGAACAGTAAATGGCTTGGATTAAGAATTTGGCTAAAGAATCACAAGTTATGAAGAAAAGTAAACAGCAGAGTCTTCTATTAACATCAAATTAAATAGGGCAGGATGCCCAGAGATAGCTATGGAGATTGCCAGAGTCCTGCATAGCTACCAGTAACCTCTGTTGCTTTTCCACTTGAGGGATGGTCATGTTGTGAAAGTTGCCCATAGTCTGAGAGCATTTTGGCTGGGAAAAGCCGACGGTTTTACTCCCACAGAATCTGAGCACCATATCTGTAAATTAAATCTGCAATTTTACAAGATGGTTATAGAAAATAAGATACAAGCAATGAATGCAAGTGCCTTTTGTCTTTTCTGTATCCATTATCTGTGAAGAAGCTGAGAAGGGACAATCTTAGGGAAAATTATCTTGCAAAGTATAAAGGTGGATTTGTAATTAAAATGCAATAATTTCCACGCTCTCTTCTTGGGCCCAAGCTGGAGGATTTAACTTCTCTAATGCACCACTTTCCTACCTAGGCCATAAACCCAAACATCTTTACACCTAGCAGTTGCTGACAGTATTGATGCTTGTGGCTGTACTGCAGTTATCTTTAGACTTTGTAGCAGAAATGACCTACCTAATATCCCAGTCATACTTTCCTTAAGGGTAGGATAGACCTGGATGTCTCTGAAATAAAATAATCACATGTATTACCTAATTCTGCAGGTAGCTGAAGGGAGTAAATTTGGGAGTGCCTCCCCAAATGTTCTAGCCTGTGTAGGCTGAACTATGTTGACAGGAACCACTAAAAGCTACAGTGTGATGTAGTTATTGCTTAACTGTGTGAAGTAACATCACAAACCCCTTTAGAACAGCAAGTGAAATACCTAGTTAAAATTTTAGAGGAAATGCTTGCTTCAAATAGAAAGAACTTGAAGACTAAACTCTGATTTTTCATTGTAAAAAAAAAAAAAGCTCTAAAATCTTTAATAACTTCAAAGTTTGAGGGCTTCAGTTTTACAGTAGCAAAATTCTGACTGAGCCTTTCCTCAGGACGAGTTCAAAAGCAAGAGTGCAACTTTGATCAGAGACATCTTCTTAATTGCATTATGGTTCTAGTGAAGTTTGCATTGCTTTTATAAAGGCAACTGGCAAAGTTTACCCTTCCATTCCTCTGTCATACTATAAAAAATAATTGCTTTCCACATATAACTTATGAGTTAATAAATTGTCTCCTATATTGCATGGCCTTGCCTCTGATCTCCGATTAGAAGATGAAGGTTTTTGGTATGCTGGTGGAAAGCTTTCCATGCCTGTACATTCTGGAAGAAAAGAGGAAGAGAGCCCATTCCTAGGTGTTCTGTACCTTGGTCAAGCACTTCAAATTTCTGAAACCTAAAAATTACCAAACGTATTTTTGTTTTATTTAATAGCTATCAACTATGCTCAAGTCTAGTAGGTTACAGCCATATTCACCAACCAACAATTAATTACATCTGAATGAGAAAGGAGAAACTGAAGCCAGCTGAGAGCAAGAGAACAAAAGACAGCAATTATGCAATTTAATACTCCTTACTGGGACTAAATATCTGCCAGGGGTCTGGCTGCTTTAGTAATGCTTGCAAAACCCACAAAATACTCCACCTTTTGTGATTGTGGGTTAGGCAAAAGGAGATACTGCTGAAATATTGATCTCTCCCATAATGCAGGCCTTCTACAGTTAAGACTGAACACAATGAAAGGCTTTAAACAAACTGAATTGGGCCGAAATCCTGCCAACTGTGCCGGAGGAGAAAGAATGCAAAGCAGTCCAGATTCTCATGTAAATAATGAAGGTATAATAATTTGCATGTATTAACACACATATGCGTCTTGGATGTCATCTGTACTGATGACAATTGCCTGCCCTATCCACATGGGACCCTGTCCCTACTTTCCCTGTGCTAGCCTCTTACTGTATTTTTTCTACCTACCCTGTCTGCAGATGGTCCCCCCTGCCCTCCTTATTTTTTTCCTTCTCTTCTAAACTCCATTTGTGGGGTTTTTTTTTGTTTTCTTCAGTCTTTTTTTTTTTTTTATCACTCGTTCTCCCAGTCTCTGTCAAGTCTTTCTAATTTGCTGTCTTTTCCAATTCTTCCTAGCTCTTTTCTTCTGAATTACACAGCTCACCCTTTTGCTCAGTGTCAAAGCTATGGAAAACATTGGAGTTGTTTCTCAGGCATGGTGTTAAATTACTCGTGGCAATTGTGCAATTACAAGGAAAAGGAAATTCTTTGGTTCAGGAAAGAAATTGCATATTCAAAGCATTTTACTGTCAGGCCGAAGCAAAAGCCTCAACTGTTCATGTGGGAATGAAATTTTGGAGGCTTGTATCTTAATCAAATGTGGGAGGATTTTCAAACCATGACATCGTAGTGATGCTTTTCCTCTGCCAATTTTCAATTTCTTACTCTTTAGCTTGAAGGTGTTAAAAATTTTAAATTATTTTTTTGAATGGTAAATCATTATTCATTTGCATCTTTCTTGAAATGGACTCATTTGTTTCTGCTGATACTTTCCAAAATTTTTCAGCCTTAGGCAAGCACCCAGCAGCACAGGAAATTCCTAGGAATGATCAACACCAGCAAAATTATAAACAACTAAAAATAGCTCTTATTGTGGAAAGCTTTGAATGTGCTGACTGTAAGAGGTACTGTCAGCTCTGTGTGTAAGACTGAGCAGAGAGCCTGGCTTTCTTTAGAGGTACCTTGGCAAAGACCTGCTCATCTCCTGAGGCAATTCACATGCACACTTTTTCTGGGCATGTTTCCAAACGGAGTGTAGAGTAAACCCTACTCTGCAAGCCAGTACATGGTTGAAAAAACTTGCTCTGTAGCTCCTGCGCTCTCAAGAGTGATAAGCAGAAATGGCAGGGCAAGACTGTGGTTTATATCCTCTTAAGGATCCCAGGGATTGCTGTCTCCAGCTACTTATCACCATTGCTTTTGGCCTTCATACTGTTCTGGTTTACCAGTGGCAGATATGGGGGGTGGGTTACATCACCTGGCTCACTGATGGATCGAATAAGAAGGAGAAAATAATAATAAAAACCAGGGAAAGTTAGTTTGTCCTTTGTGGTTTTTTTTTCTGGAAGGACACTAGCATAGTCACTATACTTTGGTGTAAAGACCAGTTTGCTTCTAATTTACTTTATAGAATTTATTCTCACAGAAATGTTAATGTTATTCAGTTCATCTTCAGGTGCTGATAGATTAAGCATTACAGTGTTCTTAACCTCAGCTCTCCAGCACCGAATCAATGTGTGCCAATAGTTTTCTGATTAGCCCTATGTTGATTTACCTTAATCTAAGTGTAATATTTCTCCCTGTTAACAATAATCCTTTGGGAATGCCATAGCTTCCTTGATTATAGCTTCCTTGATATAAGAAATATATTGGCATCAACATAATAATCTTCATTACCTTCTTTCTGTTAGGATTTTCATGGCAGGCTACAGTTCACAAGCAGCATATGAGCTGTTTCTCCATGAAGAACAGAAACCCTACTTGCCTTACTGCCTTACTTTGAACTTCATCATCCTTAAGAAGACTGGTTTATTATCTTTTAAATCTTTTTATGCGGCTATCTGTAATTTTTATTTTTGTGGCATTAACTATTTTCAGGTTTTTATTATTCGTGGTCTGAATAAAAGTATTTTCTAGAAAGATATGAGTATGGTATATCATTATGGACAGGAGATGACTGCATAAGAGTATTTTTTTGCCTTCTCGATATTTTATTCTCAAGACTGTTGGAACCTACTTATGCTTTGTCTGTAAAGAAGGTGTCAATGACTCAGTAATGTATCATTTTGTCATGGAGTTTTATCAATGTGCTCTGCTTCTGTATAAAAGACTTTCCCTGATCCCTGTTAGCTCTATATACACTGTGCAACATCTGAAAGCTATGGTGGATACTTTCCTTTTACACCTTCCTGCTGCTAGTAAGAGTGCCACAGGCTAAATTATGCCATTGTTTAATTTTTTTTCTCCCATTTATTTCTTTTGTAAAAGTCATCTTTGGATAACCTTGTCCAAATATATTAGTTTTCCAGCAGGATTTGTGCAGGTGTAACTCAGGACAGTCTGGCCTGCAGCAGTTTAAACTACTGCCAGCGCCAGCACATGAAATCATGCATAATCAACACGTGAGCTGAATACCTCTATCTTTTACAGAAAAGAAGTTCATTTTCAGCATCACAAAATGATATATGCTTGTCACTGCTTCAATACAATTGAATTGGTTTAATACAAATAGAATAAATATTCAGTCATTGTAAACAGAGATATTCTCTTCCTCTTTTCGATCAATTCCCTGCCGGTACAAGATTACTGTGTACCAAGTTTGGTGTTTTGGCACAGCAGCTTGGTGTCCCAAGGTGCTTGCATGAATCAAACTCCTTTAAGAAGTATTGAACACGCACAAACTGTATTTGGCTATGTTTTATTCTCTTTAATCCCATTTAACGTATTCGCTTAAAATACATCTTGCTGAGAAAATGACTTTTGATCCAAGACTGACTTAGCAACTTTTTGAACTGCCTAATCAGGCAGCTTGAGATGTTTTTTGAGTTAAACCCAAGGGATGAAATTATGCTATAGATGCCTGAATTCCTACCTGAGAAGTAAAGACTATTTCACGTACAGTTACCATTCAGGGGCAGGTTTGTGCCATGGAAATTTTGGTAGAAGATGGTAATTTGTGCTTGCAGAATCAGCTATGCTAGAGGAGAGGTTAACACCTTTGTGACTGTGGCAGCTGTGCAGCTCATTTCTAGGACATGTTTCTTTCAGAGATGAGGTTTAAATTCTGCCTGCTTAGGTAAGAAGTTCTTTTAGCAGTGGCTGCCTAGAGGGAGGGCATTTCTGTCTTGCCTTAGCTCTACACCTCTTGAGCTGTTTAATAATTAGATAAATTGGAATATGGACTTGCAGGTAAGACAAGAGAATGGTTTTGCCTTTTGCTTTTGTGAGAGGTTATATGGATGTGTACATATTTCATGTTTTGGGGTGAAATCCCTGGAGGTGTTACTAACTGGTAGAAAGCACTGGCAGTGTGTTGGCCTGGAGTTCCCAGCTGCCCTGTGGTTCACTGGTCGCTGTCTGCAGGTAACCCTCTCCCACTCACCCAAGGTTCATCTGACCGAGGGAGGCAAGCATACTCGTCACTGTCCCCTCTCCTCAGTTTTTTCTAGCTGAGAAGTCCTGACAGAAGCTTAGAGATGTTATCTAAACCTATACCACTAATGGGGTTACCCAAGGGACTAACTGGTTTTGTCTGTACTGTGTGCTTCCTTTGGCTTTTGCTGGCCTTGGCACAGGGAAATGATGCGGGTGTATTCTGCCACTGCAGCTTTCTTGATCTGCCACAGTGAGGGTGAGCTAGAGCTTAACTCTAGAGCTGAGGTGAATCTTATTAGTAAGGTCTACATTAATATCTGTGACAAATGTGCTGTATACCTCAGTGCATTCGTACCAGCTCCACATGGATTATTTTTCCTAGGGACAGTAATCTGCTTTGAATATAGCAAGCACCTACACAGCACATGAAAAGACAATCAGGAACTTGTCAGCATGCTTCAGCTATATATTAGTGAGATAGTCCTTAAAAAAAGCCAGCTCAGCAAATGGGGAAGAAATTATGTTTTGTCAATGCTGTACTGGATCTGTCTACCCTTATTAAATATACAAGTTTGTGTAAGTAATAAATCAGGAGCAAGTAAATTGTATGATGGTAGAAAGCCAATCAATCATTTCTTATCATCACATTATGCTTGACAATATCTTTAGAAAGTGATTCTGTTATGATGGGCATGAAGGGAAACTTCCTAGCGCAATATCTACCAGCAGCTGTGCTTTTAGAGATCTGATGATACTAGGTTTGAAAGATAAACATCTGATTTATATTTTTTTTAAGAAAGGGAACAAGTAGATCTAACAAACGTCATAGCTGGTTTGAGAGTGATTTGGGAAAAAAGCATATGGTAGAAACCCATTTGTTAGCCTTCACAGAAGCAGAAAATCAATTTGCCTCCTACAAGGGTGGTTGTTATCTCTGATGTGCATACTTACTGCTCATGTCAGTCCATCATTTCTGTGGTCTCTTGCTTAAAGATGTTATCTTCTTTAATGAAATTTAGTTAATTTTCCCAAATGATCTCAAAGTCAATTACTATTTAAAATATACACTAAATGTAGTACCATTTTATGTTAAAGAAGATTGATCTCATTCTACTAGTGTAAAGGGTCTACTGGTGAGCATCTTTTATGGACTGCATAAAGCAAGATCAGTAAATCCAAAAGGCCTAGGTTCCTTCTGCCTTTTCAACTTCTCCTTTCAGCTACCTTCTTGCAGCGACCCTCACCTTTGGAATAATATCCTTTTTAACATACTTTTTCTCCAATTTCTTCAAACCAATCTGAAAACCCTGCAGATGTTTTCAGTTGTAATACCAATATGCCTTTTCCAAAATGATTGTTTCATTAGGCTTCTGTTTTTTGCCCAAGGTTATGTATGCAATGTTACCTTTAGTAAAATGCTATAAAAGTGGTTTGGTTTTTATATTTTTCCGTGATGTGCAAAAGGATAGTTTCCCTTCCCACTGAAATAAGGTAACGTTGAGAGACAGACTGCAACAGAGCTCAGCAGTACTGAAAACCTCTAGATCAGATCAACATTAAACTGGGAAAGAGGCTTAAATTGATACAGTACAATGTCAAAAGGTTGTATTTGACTAGGAATTGGAATATTCCTATTATTAGGAATAGGATTTTAACCAAATAAGACTAAGTGTAAAGATAGGTGAAATTCTAGTGTCTTTGAAGCTGATTGTTCTATTCTTAACAGCTTTGCCATGATCAGAGTCTCAGCCAGCCCTTTAATAACATTAAGCTTAGGAGGTAGGAGGTGGGGAAGAGATGCTTCAAATTAACTGTTGATGTATGATTTACAGAAGTGAAATAGTGGGATCAAATGTGAGAATGGAAGCTTTATGACTCATTTTTTTAACAGCAAGTTCCTATCTGGTTTTCCTTCCTGAGATCTGATCTTGGCTGGTTACTGTTATGCCTGCGATGCTGCGACCTTGCTTTTATATTGTTTTTAAAACTTAATGGAAACATTGGCTATGGAACTATTTAGAGGTTGAACTGTGAAATGTAAGGAAAACTCAATTTATATAGAGAGGTTTTCTTCATTGGTAATGCAGAGATTGTGTGCTATTTTATGATGCTTAAGTCAAATGATAGTGCCATGTGAATATAGATTTTTTTTAATATGAAAGGAGAAAGAGACAAATGCATTGTGACAATTTTACTGGAAAATTTATCATTATTAAGTTGGGAAAAAGAGATAACTACATTCTGCTTTGCTTTTGCCTATTGATTTTACCAAAGTGTACCTTTTCCTATTAATTTGCCTCCTCTTCAAGAATATGACTAATGAAGCTTACAAGAATCCTATGGGATAGTTTATTAGAGAACACAATACTCCCGTTTCAGGCTTTGGGTTTTCTTTGTATCAGATACCAAGTTTCTGAGTTATTTGAGGTAAACAGAGTTGAAGCACAAAATGAGGAAATGGCTCTCTTACATATCAAACTGATTTAAAAAATGCAACAGAGTAAACATGTATTTAAATACTTTGGTGATTAACCCTCTTTATAATATGTGACAGCTTAATCTCACAAGCTAATTGTGCAATGACTTTGCTAGTTTCTAGATTGGCAAATTTACCCTAAAGACACTGCAAAAAAAGTGATGTAAGAGTTGAGTCAGCAGCTACCCAGCTTGAAAGGCAGAGTGAACATTTCAGCATATTGTTATCAACACAAACTATTCGAAGTAACGTTATGATCTTCTCAGAATTATTTATTTGTCCAAATCAATTAGCCCTTTTTGCCTTGCTCTTTTCCTCTGGCATACCTTTTGGCATAGACTGGCAGTTGTAGAGACAGACACTACATGCCAGCACTCTGCTTGTGCTGCACTGTTATGGATCAATACCAGTGGGAGATGCTCCTTGACATCATTCCAGTTAAAAAAAAAATGCTGGTAGCTATAGAAACAGTCATGTTCTAGAGAATGCTGGTGAGTTTTCCAGTGTTAATTTTGATGCCTCAGAATTTGATAACTCTGAGAAAGAAGAATGAATATTGCAATTAAGCATACGTTTGCATAAAATGGTGTGGTTCAGAAGTCCATTTGATTTCAGTCAATAATAATTTTTAAAACAATGTAGCTAACTGTTTATGAAGATTCACCTATCTTCACTTTTTGGGCTATTCCCAAAGCATTTTGCTTGTTTTCTCTGCACCACTGTTGGCACCACACTGGGGCCAAAACTCACTTGAGAGATGCTTCAAAAAAAACAAAGCATGGGCACGCTTTTTCACTCTACATGCTAAAACCTAGCCATCCACACCCTTCTCCTTCATGTGTTTTAGTTTTTGTGGCTGCTGTGTGTTCCCTGTGCTGTGCCACCCCTCTCCTTGCCCTGCTGCGGTGGTGCCACGGTGCTTTTTTCTCCTAGAACAGCCTAGTTCAGATACACACAGTTATTGTGCTGAGGAGCACTGTGTGAAAACACAGAAAACTACCAAAGAAAATGGTTTAAGGTAATCGTTGATGAAGCGAACAGGCATCTGGGCTGGTGAGGCTTGATGGTGGCAGGGCTGCCTCCACCTGAGGTAAACAGGGGGAAAAGCTGAAGGAAAGAGGAGGCGTGGGAAGGGAAATTTGGAGAAGGTGTCCCTGCTGGCACCTGGCAGCCCTTTCACACTTGTCTGTCTCATCCAGAGCACTGGGTCATGCACCATCCCCCACGCTGCGGTTTAGGATGTGGGTGGCTGTGGGAACCACCTGCGGGTTACGTGACTGCTGAACCAGCTGCCTGTGACATGTCTCGCGGTCTGGCAGCCCTATCCCCAGGGGAGAATGCTGTGAGTAGGTGTGAAGGCCAGGATGGGGAGCTTGTCTCTTGAGCGGGGTCCTCCTTGCCACCGCATTGGCAGCTGAAGTCACTCCACAGCTGAGAGACCCGGGAGGGGAACACGCTTGGAGCCTTGGGGAGCACAGTGGGGGAAGCTGGCAGGTTGCGCGATTCTATCTTGTCTCTCATTTTGGAGACGTTCTTTTGTTTTTTTAAGTGTACAGAACACAGGTGAAAGCAGCCTTGCAATCCAACCTCGCTGCCCAAGCTCCTGAACGGCTGTTGGGTCCTGGGGGCTGGGCACAAACCTCCCTCTGTTCCTCTCTGGTCTTGGTATTCTTTCCTTAAAAATTATAATTTTTCTTATTGACTTTTGCCTGCAATCTTGCTAAAAATATTAAGCCTAAAGCAACATACTGAAAGCCATGCAAAAGTATAAGGCAAAGTGGTGCTTCGTGAGTGCTCAATCCCATGTATTCACTGTGCACTTGGTTCCTTGAGCAGCTGTGAAAAAGCAAAGATGCCGCAGAGAGCAATATATTCTTCAGGCATCGTTTCAGATTGAATAGGTAATTTAAACTTGCCCCTTCGACACTTTAATAAGCTTCACCTTTTTACATATTGTCACAACATGAATGTACCTTTCTGAGCAAAAATAAGATGCTTGTTATTGCTATTTCAAGTGAGAGAAATGGTTTGGTTTGTTTTGATGTCATGTCAAAATAGTTTAACTAACTGCTTTGTTCAATAGTCATGTACACATGAGGTAACTCTAGTCTGGATTTTGTTTTGAAATTTGTCTCTCTAATTTTTTTTTAGTATTAAAAATATTAGGTTACATCAAGTTACTGTTTGTACCAGGTAAAACCATTTGGATGTAACTGCATAACCTAAAAAGTTAGGACTACTAAAAAACCCATGTGACTTCACTAGGTAAAAATAAAAGAGAATAAAAGGTTCTTAAGTATTTTCTGCCAGAATGGTACTGCTGGGATCACCAGAGAGATAATAGATTTTATTACTTCATGTTAACTCCAGCTACCTTTGGGTTCTTCTATTTTGATTGTGGGTGCTTGTTTGTAGGCAGGACAGCTTTTGTACTTCATATCCTGTGCCAGTCCTGTCAGTAATCCATCCAGACTGTAGCCTAAGATTTTTGTAGCTTTTTTCCTTAAGGCAACCTTGGACAAAATTTATCCAAAGAATATTGACAATACCAACAAAACTCTCCTGTTGAAAAATTCCATAAAGTTCTGAGCAGCCAAAATGCACATGGCAGTCTCCTCCCTTGGAAATCTGTAAAACAATGTTGGCATAATTAAAGCTCTCTCTGTTATTACAGGCTTGTCTATGCATTTTAGGAGGAATCTTACTACCTGACCTCATATCATGTTGGAAGATTTCACAGGTAGCTCCAGCATCATGTCCGGTAGCTACAATGGTCACTGAACTGTAATCTTCAAGTTTTGACTTGAAGTCATGGTGAGTGTTGGAAGCCTGCTGCGTATCTTGATAAGCTGTTATAAAGGTTAATGACACATTCATTTACTTTCTTGAAAATATGGTTCATTTTCTGGTCCGAAATTCCCAGCTACTCTAGCAAGGGCACAGATTCCCATAAATAATGTGGTACGGTGGGAACATTCTTAGTGCCAGAGTTCATTATATTAGTGCATTTTCTCTGGGGTGAAGTCAGACAAGAGACCTGCGAGAGGCTTGCAGGAGGTAATGTGAACTGATCAGAAAGGCCACAAGAAGCTGAGACATGAAGACTGTAGGTAAGGAGGGAAATTAAGAGGTAGAGTGTGCTATAACAGATTTAGGATTACACCTTTTTAGGATATTTCTCCATTTTGGTTTAGTTTGAATTTGTACTGTGTGCTTCTCTGAAATCCATTTGATCAAGAAATCTATCACACAATCTAAAACCAGAGCTCTTTGAACTTTGCTGTTCAAACTAGCAGTGAAGATCTGAACAGCTTGAATACTGCATGAGTTAGAAAGTGGTTTGAATTGACAGTTGTGGTGATAACCTCTGCAACTTTCTGCAGTGCAATAGGACATAACCTACTCTGCCAAATGACACCTTACCCTGTGCACAAATAGACTGGAAACGGAGTTCCTAGTGAAAAGAAATAAGAAACTAAAGCTATAAAAGCAAGCTTTTTGTGTTCAGTCCAGTAAATTGAAAATAACTCTGAAACTGCAACCCCATTTGAGATGGTGGCAGTGTTATAGCAGCTGAGTAATGCTGCCCAAGCGCTTTGGCTGCACAGGCGAAACTAGACAGAGTGCCTTGGGGACAACAGAGGGGGTGTCACCTTCTACAGGTTAACATGCAGTGTCCCTCTCTTCTGCTGTGATTGGTCTGCCCAGAGCCTTTGCTGCTTGTCCTGCCAGGCAGCGCTTGCCCAAGAGCAGATCTTCAGCTTAGTAATAGCTGGAGCCTGTCTTGTGCTGAAGAGCAGTTTGCAGCAGCAGGATTCATGGAATTGTCTGAGCAAATGTTGCTTTTATCTACATGGATAGTTACTGACCTTCCCTCTCTTACACTCCCCACTCTATATAAATGCAATTGCACTATACTCAAGTACTTCCATATTTTTTTCTACATTTTTGCATAGGTGAAGTAGTGAGCCTAGAGGCATATCGGTGAAAGTCTGGCAATGGTTCTGACAGTGATGCAACTCTTTTGGAGGGAAAATACTAAACTGACATCACTGCCGAGTGGCAGGCTTTCAAATGTAGACCAGACCTAAGCATTGTAGCATTAAAAATTAATTTAAAATGCCTTTTGTGTTTTTGTTTGTTTGGTTTTTATTGTTTGGAGGTTTTTTTCCCCCACAAAGAGAAGAGCAATGAAGCTGGTGAAGGGGCTGGAGAACAGGCCTTATGAGGAGCGGCTGAGAGAGCTGGGGTTGTTTAGCCTGGAGAAGAGGAGGCTGAGGGGAGACCTCATTGCGCTCTACAACTACCTGAAAGGAGGTTGTGGAGAGGAGGGTGCTGGCCTCTTCTCCCAAGTGACAGGGGACAGGACAAGAGGGAATGGCCTCAAGGTCCACCAAGGGAGGTTTAGGCTAGACATCAAGAAAAAAATTTCTCTGAAATTTCTCTGAAGCATCATTGGGCACTGGCAGAGGCTTCCCAGGAAGGTGGTTGATTCACCTTCCCTGGAGGTGTTTAAGGCACGGGTGGACAAGGTGCTTAGGGGCACAGTTTAGTGTTTGATAGGAATGGTTGGACTTGATGATCCGATGGGTCTCTTCCAACCTGGTTATTCTATGATTCTATGATTCTAAGATTGTTTCATTGTTTCCTACACTAAGATATGGATGCTGTGTAAAAGAAGTGGTTTGGTGTAAGTTCATCTACTGGTTTGTACTATTCAGTTTTAAACTTAACTAGGAATGCGGTCAAGGCTGCGACCTTCCTCTGCATGATCTGCATGATCTGCAAGCCTGCTGAAGTGTACTCCCCATTTGATAGGCATGCAGAAGTTATTTAAAAAATAGCTAGGAAAAAATCACTCTTCTTGCATTTAAGCAAACAATGCTGCTGCCTAGAGCATGCACCATCTCATTCTTGCCCTGCACCCTGTGGTCAGATTCCTTCTGCTCTGCTTGTGTTAATATAAGACAGTTCTCCCTCCAAAGGGGAAGTTAGTGGTTTGTAGTGGTTTAAAAACCTGTGTAAGATGCAGTGCAATGGTTCTTAAGACCTTGTGCAACCAAATATAGAAACACTTCCTGACAGTGCATTTCAAAGTCTACAATTATATTTGCTTTAAAAAGGAATCACCAGATTCAACCTACAAAGAAAACAGCCTACAAAGACATGAAAAATTTGAGGCAAACTTCAAAATAGAAAGCAAAATGCCTTCTCACATTTTACTGTATAATAGTTCCTATTCAGTTTCTATGCAGTTGCAACTCTTGTTAACTCCACAGGAGTTGGATTCATTTATGTATCAATACTTCTATAGTTAAATAGTTTCCAAGATATTAAAGCATATGAGACAATTACATGTTTTGAACATATGTGCAGCTGGAAAACTTATTTTCTTCTTAGTGCTGCTTTTGCATTCAGAAGATTTAAACTTAAAAAACTGAAATTTACAATCTAAGGGTAAGCTTCTGTTTTCCTCCTGTCTATTTAAACAGTTATTACTGCTCATTCTCTTGTGAATATATGGTTTGGATTTCTATAAAAGAAAAATGTCTTGTCTCAGTAGGTGTATGCAAAGGTTTACAGCATTTTGAAACCTAAGTTTGAGCAAGTACAAGCATATAGCTACAAGGAATACTTAGGTCATATACTAGAATTTTCTCATGGTCCAACGGGAAACCCATTTCTTGCACATATCACAGTTTGACAGATACTTGGCCAGACATTTTTCAATTTAAGCAATGTTGCATTCTAACATTTAGTAGAGCTATTTTGATTTTAATCCAGACAGGAATTGGCTTGTATTTTCTGGGGGTCTTCTCTCATTTGATTTTCAAATCTTTGGGCAAAGAATATTGAAACCAAAACCTAGAGATCTACAACTTTCTCCAGCTTTTCAGAGTGGAAATGAAATGACAGAAATTTCTTCCAAATGCTGAAGTTGAACTTAAAGGCATGTGCTTCATTTTGAATGTCATTGAAGTTATGCGCTTATCAAATGTAGTGGGTGAAACACTATAGACAGGCATTTTGCAAGTGGCTATGTTTTGTGGAAACTAGTATGGAGATGGCAACAATCCATCCTTAAAGTTAAATACAGAATGTAGACTGCTTTTGAAACATCTGTTGTTAAGATATAGAAGCAATACTGGTCTCCATTTCAAAGAATAGAAATGAGTAATTGTTGTAAAGAGTGTTACAGTGCGATGTACTTCAACCTGTGATCTCTCATCTGACTGAACTGTGAGTGATCACAGAGGCGTCAAAATATCTGTGAAATGTTTGCCAAAAACTGAAGTGCTGACAGGCTTAGCTGGAATCCAACTCCTGGTGATTGTCAGCACTTGCTGGCAACGACAGCTACAAATTGCTAGAAATTGCCAGCCAGCAATTTTAACGCTAAAATTACAATTCTGTGAACCAAACATGTTTTGTTTTGCTCAGTGCCAAGTGATATGCTAGTCATGTCTCCAACAAAGAATGGGGACCTCACCTCTTCTAAGGTAAGTCAAAGCAACTAGACCGGTCCCTCCCTCCCACCATCTCCCCTTCACTTCTCTAATTTTGAGGCTTAACCATAAGTGTCCTGAAAAAAAACCCCTAATTACTTGCCCATGCTGTTTGATATTGTCTATAGTTTCCCTTTTGTCCTGGCAGTTTGTTGTTACAGTAATGACAAAGAGAATTTTAAATATGCTCAAGCATTTTAATTGAAAGAGAGATCATGTATGGTAACTCCATCACCTTTTCAAACCAACAAAAAAACCTAGAAATAGGAGTTAAAAAGAAACTTTTATCAGATGAACTGCTCATGTATACCTTCAGGTATTGCATTCTGTCTAAGCAAATAAATAGTCTCTTCTGGTCAGACTCTAATATAAAGGTTATAGAAGTACAGTATTATTTGCATGAATCTTTTTATTCACATGTGGTGATGAATCTCTGTTCTATACAGCTTTCTAGACAGTGCAGTAAACACAGCTATTAAAGCAGTCCTTGTCTTTGCTGTGCTCCTTCACTCTTGATCTTGAATTCTGGAGTTTAATGACAATTCTGCCTTCAGTGACTTGTAGCTGCTGTAAGGAAAAAGTACTTCATCCTTTGTTGAGCACAACTGTAACACACCAGATATACTTTTGTCTGTGTACAGTTCCTTGGTGCCTCAACTGTATTGTGTCTGGAATTTTGAGAATTTTATGAGACTACAGAATAGGCAGTCATAGTCTTTACAGAATAGATTTGTACATATCCACATTGTTCTTCTCATTTGCACTGCTGGTTTCCCATCCCCTGTCATCATCCTCTTTCCCAGCTTCTCCTGTTTCTTTCATTTTTCCCCTCTCAAAAATCCTTATTGCAGTAGCAGTGCCTCTGGCAATATTTCTCCTGTTGTTTTGCTTTAATAACATCACAACTTCCCTGGAGCGCAGTCTTGCATGCTGACTTGTGACTAGCTCAGTGTATCAAGGTCACTCAGCCACCCTGCCCACGCCCTTTCCTCCTCAGGGAGATGCGGCATTGTCAGGGATTGGAAATCTGCCACTCACTCTGGTCGTGATTTCTGAGCCAAACAGACGTGCTTTCAGATCAGTGCATTGTATACATCAACTGCACTGATACATTTTGCAGGCATCATTCAGGGCTGGCTCCTAAAATCCTGTAGTACTCTTTAGAGGAAGGCAGACCCTATTTGAGTGCTGAATGGTTTAGTAATTAGAATTGTCCTTCACTCCAAAGGCTCTTCACAGGTCATGGAAACTACCAAAATACAAAATTTTCCTCTTTTAAGCACTGTTGTGTCAGTGATTTTAGAATCACATAGACTGCTTTTGTAACAGGATTGAGAATTCTAATTCTTTTAGGAAAGAATCTGATTTCTAGATGGGAGACTGAAGCTTTTACATAATGCCACCCCTTTTCTTTTTGTTTTTTTTTCTTTTTTTTAATGCATGTTAAGCAGATAGAGATGTATAATGTCAAATTAATGCTTGTGTGTTTGCATGCATGAAAGAATTTTTAACTATATGCTTTTCCCTTTTCATCCAGGAAATAGTGCTGTACCTTGATCCAGCAAGCATTTAAACAATGCCTAATGTTAAAAATGCACTTTGCTAGTTGAGATGGGCAAGGACTACCTTGAGCTGAAATGCTGGGTTTGGTCTGGAGAGGCAGGCTGTGGGAGCTGTTTAACTCCTGATGTATTCCGAAGAGGTAAAAATTCTTCACTAATGTAATTACACCCCTCCTGCTCCCCTTCATCAAGCTTTGTCATCTGTGAGTGCAGGACATGGTGACAGCAGTGGGCTCCTTGAAATTCTTTAACTTATGCGAATGGGAGGAGATCCTTAAAAATTGCTGAAGGGTTTTTATCGCAGTCCTTCCATTGGGAACTAGTTATTCAAAACTGTGGATGCTGTTATGAAGTTGACAAAATCATTTGACCGCACTGATGACTAATTTATCAAGGGCTTAAAGGCATTAAACCAGTGACCTGGTAAAAATCATTGGTGTTGGATGAAAGCATGCCTACATTAACAAAGCCGAGGCCTTTTAACAGCTTTTAGATGAAATGTATGTGTTAAAAGACTGGTAAAAACGACAGTGTTCAGAGAACAGGGTAGCCAAAGTAATTTGCAAAGAGAAATAATCTGATATTTTTGCATATAGGTATTGATTGTTGCCTATAACAACCCAGGGCCACAGCTGAAATGAGAGATGAAAGGCAGACAAAAATAAATTCCAATCTCTTTTTTTTCTTCAATAAAAATTAGATTTTTTTTCCTATATTAAGTGCTTGGGTAATAGAAAACCCACCTCATCTTGCATTTTGGATCCATGCATGCATCCAAAACTTCATTTAAGCTATTCTCAGCAAAAGTGTCTGCCCAAGAACTGTGTATTTTAGGAAAGGGGCCTCGTTCTGGGATCTGAGCATATTCCCCAAGACTGTTTGCTGCTCTGACATTACTGATCGTCTCTTAGCTCATATCTGTTCAGAACATATTTATATAAAGCATTTCTGTGAACTCATCACCATTTAGTCTAACTGACACTTAATATTTAAGTCCTTCTGGTTCTTGATTAAGTAGAAACTGGGCTTTTGTGTGTTGAATTCTGCAATTCAAATGACATTGTGGGAAGGTAAACTTTTAGGTTTTGAACATGTAAGCTAGGCTGTCTTGGTAAACAGTCCAAGAGACTCATAATTGTGAAATGCGTCTCCTTCAATGCATCAACATGACTTCTCAAATACTCTGGAATGCAGTATTCTGAACTGTTTTTTTGAGAAAAGAAGGTAGTCAGCTTGTATTTATTTGCAGATTGACTGTGTCATGGACTGTACCAGATACGGTTTATCAGGATTATTTGCTCACAGGCAGCACTGTATCAATGTGACAGCGCTGTTTCAAATGTTGAGGCTTTTTTTCTCCTTCCTTTTCTCTTCTTCTATGATTCAAGGTGATCTTTAAAAACTTCTGTCAGTCTGCATCTCAAGTAGAATCTGAAGAGTAAGAGGCAAGGAAGGAGTCTTGCAGTATATTACAGCCTTTGTAGGCCCTAAAAAAAGAAGTATGCCAAAAGGGGAAATGACCACATAGGACAGTTTAGCTTCCTATAAAAATTGCCATGTAAACATTTTTCTAAGATCCTAAATTAGCCAAGTACTGATTGTTCTTTAAGATACTGTGTAGTAAAAGAATTTTGCCTGTTCTCCTGAACCATCTTTTTATATTGCTATAATAGGATATGTTGTACCTTTTGAAGAGAGATGCATTAGCATTTATTAATAGTAGTTGTCACAGGAGAATTCTCACAGAGATACCGCCTCTTTTCATAGAGTAAATTTGGAACAGAACATTATAGAAAGGATTTTGTTGCGTGCATCTGGTTTTGCTTGGCTGTTCCCCTTTAGCCATCTGCCAAAAATGGTCTAAAGTTAAATTCAAAGAATTCCATCCCTATATTTTTAAAGCAACATCTTCGGTTTATATTTTGGTTCCTTACAATTTTGTAAATTCCCCCAGTTTTTGCTTATTACCTTTTTGTGCTGTGGTTCTGCACAGTTTATTGCAAAGAAGGGCACCTTCATGTCAGGACTTACGACTTGCAACTCCAGAATGTTAGAGCTCCTTAAATGGGGCACCAGATGCACAAGCAAGCTAAGCCTGTTACCCAGAGAGCCCCCAGGATTCTCCCTCCACCTTTTATACACCATCTTCTGTGCATTAATGGTTTAGATTCAGTTTGTTCAGATTTAAGCTGAGCACACAGAGTCCATTTTTATCTGCCTTCAGAGTTTTGTTGAAATTGTGGAAGAAATTATTTAACAATCAGGGCAAGCTGAATTAAAGTTGCAAAATTTCTTTCATTTAAAAAAAAATAGTGGTGTTGGGCAAGGAATGTCAATAAAACATTGAATCATCTGTGCAAATAGGATAGCTATTTAACTGTGCAGATAAAATTCCAATAACTCTTAGAATAATTTCAATATAGTATGGCATATATGAATTGTACTCAAGCATACTTGAGATAGTAGTTCAGCACTAAGGTACTTTTCTCTACAGCAGTGCTTTGTTCACTCCTCTCCTCCTTCTCTTGTGCAGGATGCATGCTTCTGGAAAGTCACCTAAATTGCAGTGGCAGGGCTGATGTTGTGGCAAGTCTCTCCCTTGTGGTGGTGGGAGCCAGTTTTTTGGTCAGAGGACTGAACAGGGTCATGGGATACAGTGATTCGCTTTCCAGCCTGGCTTCCTTATTTCATGAAATTGTTAAGGCTGGAAAAGACCTCTAAAATCATCCAGTCCAGCTGTCCAGAGTGCATGCGGACAGGAGAGACTGTTATGGGCTGCTGAAAAGAGAGCACTTCTGCAAAAGAGTATCCTTAGCTTACATGATTAAGTGGGAGCTGAGCTCTTCGGGATTTAACCATTGGGATTTTCTGGTTTCCGTGCTCTTCAGGTGAGGATCATTTCCAGCCTTTCTGATGGTGACCTCCTCCAAGGCAGGCCTGTCTCTTGCTCCTTTTGTACAAATATGCTCTGAATATGTTAGTATCTTTGATCTCGTGTGGGGCCTCTAGTCAATCTCTTGGTGCAGATAATAACTGGTAAAGCTCATTGGCAGCAGAATGCTGGGATCAAAATGCTTCCAGCCCAATGTCATTGAAGTACATTTTTAATTATTCCTGAATTGTGCTTGTCTTGGAAGTAGAGCTCTGTTCCTTCAAGAATATATACTTTATATACTCTTAATGGGAAAAGGACTGAGACATAGGTTGGATGAGGCATTATCAGTTTCTCCTTTCACCATGCACCATTATCTAGACATAGCATTTTCTTTAAACTGCACTTGGTTACAATCTCTTCCTCAGTTTTCTTTCTTTTTTTAAAAATCATAATAAAAGTACTTTGCTTGTTTTTGAGAGCTGAATGATTTGTGGAAAATTCTTGCAATTTATGATAGCCACCTGCTCTCTTGGTCATAGATTAATAACACCTGACCAAGCATGGAAACACGCTGAGGCCATCTGCCTCCCCCCATACCAGGGGGCACTGCAGCGTTGTCTTATTAACTCGACAGCACAGCATCCCATTCTGAACCATATTGTCAGTTCTTTGCAACCCAGCTCCTTTGAGAGAGTGGGGGATCTGTTCACACAGTACCTTGGTAAACACTGTTTTTATCTGGACTTCTTTTGCCATAGTGCTGCAAATCTCTCTGGGTATGCGTTTTTTAAGAAGAGGGTTTATTGTTAGTTAATATTTCATAGAGATTCTTACTGAACCTCTTTGACTGAACTACAGTCTGCTGCCTGTGCCTGTCTGGCTGTATCTCACAGAACTGCCTCTGCATTGTACGTTCTAGTTTAATTCTGCAAGATTCTAAAGTATGTTTTCAGCTTTAAGAAATGATCCTGTTGAAATCTGTACCAGGATGGAACAAAAACTATCACTAAATTAACTTATTATCGTTACTTCAAAATAATAAACCCCCCAATCTCTCTTGGAGCCCAGATTTCACTAAGATACCTGGAAAAAGCAAACTGTCTGAACAAGTGATGGTTTATATTCACACATATGATGTTACTTAAAATAGTAATGATAATTATTACCTTCAGGCGCCATCAGCCTGTACTATACTTATATAATACCCAGCTTTATAATTAAGTGATCCTCTTTTCAGTTTGGTCCTTTCTTTTTCCACAATTTTCTGTTCAGGTCTTACAATTAAGTGTGAAGCCTGACACTTCTGTTAGCATTACAGTTAACCAAAGCACACACCTTTAACCTAGATTGGTATTTGCAGAGCATCTTATCATATAAGGCCAAAAGTTTACTTTCCTTGGGCCAAAGGCCCCAGCCAAAGTGCCTTGTTTCTCACCTAGATCTGGACTCATGTTCTCTAACAATGCTGATGAAAGATAGAAGCCATAAGGCTATCCTAAATCTGAGTAGGAAACAAACAAACAGGTAATTAGTTTGCTGGAGCTACAATAAATAATGAAGGATGTGAGTAAAACTTGGATTTTATGGATATTAAAGTTGAACTATAACGTTGAAAGAGTGAGTCTGCTACTTTGCAATGAGGCAGGTGCCTGGTCTTTTTCAGAAGACTATAGTTACCCCTGCTTTTTTCCCACATGACAATGCTGAAACTCCTTTTCAATGATAAGAAATACGTGATTTCTTTTAAATGAAAATACAAATTGCAGTAATTCAGTGGGAGGGAGAAGGACATGCTGAAGATTTCTTATCTATCCAGTATAGTTTGTAGACTACTGGAGGGATTGTGAAAGGCTTTGTTAGTCTTTCCCACTGTGCGCCTCAGCTTCTCATATTGTTGCTGTTTGGAACATAGTGCTCAGTTTTGTGGTCAAAAAAACCATCTGGAACAAACTTTTCCCACACAAGCTAAGTGTTTACAAAGATTTTACTGCTTTTCTTTAAATCCTAGGAAGGGAAAAAAGTATTTAGGAGGAAGAAAATGAACTATTTTGCTTGGCTTAATGATCGATTGACTTTATTTGTGGCAACACAATTAGAAAACACATCTCCCTCTGGAACAAACCTTTTGTTTTGCTTTACCTCTAAATAGAAAAAAATCCTGTTACTTGTTGTACTGATCTGGTCTGGGACAGACTCCAAATTACTAATATCATGACAGTAGCAGAGCTAAAGTGCCTGTATTAAAGGAAAAGTTAGTAAAGAAATGTTGGTGACACATTGATGTGTCTACTTTTGCTTACATTTTTTACAAAGCTGCTTTTATAGTCAGTAGAGAAAAGAGATGATTCATTTATAGGGAACTTCATTTGGGGGAAAAGAAGGTGATTGAAAGAAAAGTGCAATTGCAAGTAATATAAGTTTAAGTTTAGACACGTATCGTTGCTTGATTTAGAATGTGATAATAAACAATTATTTTTTACCACATTTTTGCCATGCCCTAAGCAAGCATTTTGTGCTGAAAATTTGCCAAATATAGTTCTTTTGATGACACATTCAATTTAATTATAAAACACTAAACTGTTTGTTATATATCATCTAATGTATTTTTATACTTTGATAAATACTCTTTTGATATTTAGTCCCATTTTGGTCATAGCTTGTCAAAATGTGAGTCATTCTGAAATGTTAATGCCCTAGGAAGACAGGAATTGCTTTCCCTTTGGAAAAGAGAATCGAGAGAGAACATTGATCAGTTTGTGAAGGTAACAACATTATCCAGTGTATCCTGCCAAAATAGTTTTCAAATCCAGGGAAATAATTCTTATTCAAGAATGGAAATGAAAAATGAATGGAAAGGACTTTACTATCACCCATTTTCTGCTGGCTCCTTCCCATGCTGGGATCTCATTTCAAAACAAAAGAAAGGCAGCAGCTTGGTTCAGACTAATCCCAGGTTTGATGATCTCTTGTGTATTTTATTGTTTCTTTCTTAACTTTCATAACAAACAATTATACAAGTAAAAGAAAATAGGATACGTACATGACAGAACTAGCTGAAGGTTGGTCTGATGAAATAGATTTATACTGGAAATAGGACTCTAATGAAATTTGAATATTTTAAAATAAAAAAAATAATTAGCAAATTTTACTTCACTTTTACATTCTAAGAAAAATGAAAGTGTTCTTTTGTTCTGCAAAATGGAGCTCTGAAATTACAGTGGAAATGTTACAACCTTCATGAAATTAATGATTGGCTTAAAAGTAATAAAGAATCAGTATTGTATAATTTAGGATTAAACTATCCCAGTCTCAGAAATTTTCACTGGCTGCAAATTATTGGTGTCTCTCTTTTATTTTTTTAGTAAGCACAGCTAATGCTGATAAAAGACCAGGTAGCTAGAAAATATATTGTTAGTAGTATGGTCACTGTTCATATATACTAAGCTGCATTTCTTCCTGCCTTCCTAACACACTCTCTAACCTCTTCCTAAATGCAAGAGTTAAATGGATATACAATTCATATTCTTAATCAAATAATGTTACAGATTAGAGAGGATATAGGACTCAGAATTTTGTTACGACTCCTGTGTTTGCCTTGTTGCTAACCACAATTTACAGATGAACAGTTATGCTGCCTCCAATTTCTTTCCAAGCTATGACTTCTTCTCCTTCTTTTTTTCTTCAGCTTTTTTTCTTCAACAGGTGACACACGTATTTAGCAGAAAAATGCCTTCTTAGCTGTCCATGAGACCATGTAGGTTTTGGGTTTGTCTGATGACTTCTTAGGTTTGACTTTCTGGGGCCTGTAAAACCCAAGGTAGAAATTAAATTTAGTTTTGTGTAACTTTTAAATGCCTTGCAACACTAAAAGGTTATTTTCTCCCATACACAGGCTGGAGTATTTTCATTCGAAATAATTTTCTCTGTTTGGCAGATCCCAGGGGAGGCTGCTTGTTCAGCCTCCAGCTGCTTTCATTCTCTGGCTGAGAGCAACTGTTTACCACACTTCCTCCAAGGTGCAAATTAGATTTACAGCCCCAGTTTTCCTGATATCTCTACAAACATACACTGAACAGCCAGTATTTTGTCATGACCAGTCAAACGCCATGAACTTTGTATTCTTTTTATAGACTTGCAGGGTGCAACTACTCATTATTAATTTCAGAGTCTTTCGCCTTTATTTGGAGAACATTCTACAGATTTATTTGCTAACTGTATAGATTGTCTTCTATGCCCAGTTTTTAATTATTGTGGTTCACTGAAATCAAGGTTTTTAAATTAGAAAAATTCATGAAAGTGAATATGCAAAGAAACCCTTGAAAATCTAAAACTCTTTCTGCTTAGAGGGTTGTATTTCACAAATGGACTCCAGTATGTTGATATTTCAGCCCGGAATCTCGCTCGCTACCCTTGGGCGAGTCTGCAGGCATCTGCAAGCTTTCTGCCTACCCTCCTTACATAGTTTGTCAGATCCATCAAGCTTCAGCTCATGGTCTATCTTTTTGGCCCATGTGTATTTTATCAGTGCAAACTCACTAAAAATCTTTAGTATCTAGTCTATTTATTTTTGAACCAATACTTTGTAGTTTTTATCTCTGTATAGACGCTGTTTTGCAAACAGATGAAGACCTTATATTCTTTAAAGTTAATGTTCTTCCAATCTAATTCCATATACTTTCTTATTGCTGAACCTGTAGTCAGTTGAGAATTCCCTGGGCCATTTCCCATTGCAAAGTTTTTCGACATAGGAAGAAGCTTTTTGCTTTGTTTTGCAGCAGTATGTTCCAGAGAGATCTGTCATCCCCTAAAACTGTGACCAGCATTTATATTGCGATTTTTGTTTTGCTCTCACTACCTCTGGCCTTTTCAGGAACGTTCTTGTTTGTATAACTGAAACTTAACCATTGATTTGACATTGTTTACCTGTTGTGTTGCTACATGCTCATACAAGGTGACACAAAAATATATGTGCATAATCATAAAGTGATAGTTCATCTAGAGTTTGATGTAGAGGTTGCTTTGGTTACTGTAGTTGGTGTGGAATTACTATAAGAATTAAATGTTTGAAAGAATGAAAGGTACATGCTTACTCTTGCAAGTAAGTAGTGTTGAATTAATACTTGCATCAATTAACATATGTTGTATGGTACCAGCCTCAGGGTCAGAATCTGGTATTCCTAATAGCACTGATTATGAAATGCCTTTTGGGAAACTGTAGAATGAAGTACTACTCGCTGCAAGGAAAATTGCAGAGAAGTTCCCCAAGATAATAAATGTGATATCAAATTGCACACGTATTAATTTAACACAGAGTTATAGTGTTTTAGGAAAATCTGTCTATTTTGCAGGTATAGATGGATGAGGAGGCTAGCAAAGCACTCAGTAGACTATCTGCCATTTTCAGAGTGGTTGCCAATAATTATGTCTCCCTCTTGAAATGATCTGCAAGTAGCTAAAATTGATGAGAGTGTGAGATGTGCCAAATTATTTGGCAAAATATCAGGTATCTCTGAACATGGCAGTTCCTGCTGACCTGCTATCTAAAATGACATAATGTGGTGTGACTGACACTGCATAACATTAAGCGGCATGTATGAAATTGGAAAATACAGTGTTTTCAAGGCCAAGGCAGTGAGAAGAATACATTTTTGATGGATGTCTACTTAAAAAGAAATCTTGCTGTTTGTGAAATGTCTTTTTGGTGTGGTATTGGAGGACAGAGTGGATTTAATGTTTGGACATTAGTCTGGGTTCTGATGAGCTAAAAGATGCTTTTGAAGATAGTGGGAAGGGTAGTAAATTATAGGGTAAACATTTATATCTGCTGAAGGTCTATTTTCTTCTGGACAGAGAGGGTGAAGTGAAATTTTCCATAATTAGCTGAATGAAAATTTTAAAGGAAAATATAATGATGTGAGCTATGATGGGGACCGAGATTCTCTGCCGAACTCAGGGTCTTGTGCTTAAAATGTCAATTCCAAGCAATAGGAATTAAATAGTCTTTCTCTCATCTGTCCCTGTTTTGCCTCATGCATTGATCTCGCTGACATGAACTGAGTTGCTCTCAGATTAAGGGGACAAAGGGCGAAGGTCTGGTCTACAGAGATCCTTGGGCTTTCTCTAATCTAAAGAGGATTTACCAGTTATGAATAAGCAAAGGCTAACCTGTGAAAATAGGCTGATGGGGATGCATATCCAGCTTGCCAAAATTCCCTAAGAAATAGTTAATTGTCTCCGTAAAATAAACTGTGCATCTTTTCCACATTTTCCTTTTTATAGTCGTTAGAGAAAAAAGATGAGTAGAAGCTGCAAAGGTAACAGGATCTTATAGGCTCGGATTCAGACTAAGACCCTGTGGAAAAGGATGGAAATCTTTGACCTAAAGTTTATGAAGTTAACTTCATCTTTTAAGTCTAATAGCCTTGTTGTACCAGGAACTAAAATGATCGAGTGTATTATTCATACACTGCTTCTAATGTAATTTGTCTTTCTAATAACTGTGATTTTTCAGTAGCGCCAATGAATAGGGTTTTTTGTTTTTTCATTTGGTTTGGGTTTTTTTTTATTTGTTTGTTTGAACAAAAACTTGAGGAAGTTGCAAGTACTTAGACGGAATTCAGGAAGCATTAGTTCAGGAACAGTCACAATTATTGTCTTCTCTACATTTTTTGGAAGTCTATAGTAACTTAGAAGACAATAATGTTTTACTTTGAGTTCAGTACTGATACAGCTGTCCTTGAAAAACAAGAGTGGAGCCAAGCCTTGCTCCTGTGCTTACCTGGCACTTTCAATACTTGCATAGGTGTCCTGCTTTTTTTCTGATATATAAATGTATAGGTTGTTATTATTAGTTAAGATGAAACTGCTATGGATATGAAAACTTCAACATGAAAACGCAGTGAGGTTAGGATTACTATACTGTTTTTCAGAAGTATATATTCTGATTCTATGATAAGACCCCTCATGCATTCATCACGCGCTTATACAGGCTAATAAAGATGAAATTGTAGGTAGCATAGTCTTCATGCTATAGAAAATTATAGCTCCCCACTTCAAGAGAAGGGTCAGAATGGTCAGTCAAGATCTCTCCACTGAAGAGGACAATGGTGACAAGTTGTTTTGGAGTAATCACAGTAGGCAGCTAAGCCTCATGCAGCCTCTCATTCACTCCATCTCAGTGGGATCGGGGAGAGAATTGGAAGGGCAAAAGTGGGAAAACTTGGAGGTTGAGATTGACATCTTAATAGGTAAAGCAAAACTAGGAATTCATTCACTACTTCCTTTGGGAAAGTAGATATTTAGCCATTTCCAGTAAAGCAGGGCTTGTATGATGATTACTGGGGAATGCTAAGTCTGTAACAAAATGTCCTGTCTTTTGGGACTCTGACTGGGAAAGCAACATCTCTGAGCAACCCAGTTCTAGATGGGGCATGTAGACAGAGAAAAATTGCCTTTGACATCTAGCTTGAGCACTTGTCTTCTGGAGGTGTGAGTGAGAGTTGCCATCAGCGTGGTGGCATCTCTATTAATGTTGCTCTTCTCTCTCTTGAAGGAAGAACTGGAATAATAATTTCCACATCTCACCATTGCTGTGGGGCAATGCCATTAATATTGAAACTATTGGTTTACCTATACTGGGGAGTCTTCCTATTCATTATTTCAGCATCCTGGTAAAGATGTGCATAGGCTATGTGCATCCTAGCATGGCACTGGCAGAATCCTGGAAACACTATGAATGCAGATAAAGTATGAAATGCACAAAGTATAATAGTGTTATCTTACATAAACTAAGTCATAATATGATATATGTAGGTATAAACAGAACTCATTTTTTGTTGTTTTTTTTTTTTTTCAGTTTGGGCAACACAAAATTTGCTACTCTATTGTCCAGGCTGGAGCAAAACTTGGGTTAATTTTCTTTTCAGTTTTCCACAGTAATGATGGGTCCATGCCAAGCAACAAACGTTGTTCCCAATTGCTTTTGGTATTTATTTTTTTACACTGACATAAACAGTGAAGGTAATTTTAGTTTTAATTTTTGTTCACGCTTAGTGGTCTTGGCCAGCCAAAGCCTTATGTCCCATTCAATTCCGAGTCAAAGACTGGGCTCAGCCATGCCTGCAAAATCTTGTCAGCTTTCCAACCATTCATCTTCTCAGCTAAGAAGTAGGAGAAATGTCTGCAACTGAATGCTGCTCCTTCCCCATGTTGTCTTTGTCTCGTTTTACAGGACTACCCTTATACAATGCACTTAGGCTGTGACGTAATGATAACTCCAATGAGGCTTTCTCAGTTCTAAGTCAGTATTGCCTATTATATTCTTCCTGCCTCAAGAACTGTTCTAATTTTATAGAGAACTGTCTTTTCATAAAAAATAGTTATACAAGTCACAGCATGCATAAACTTTCATAAGGGAAAAACCCAAGTTTTTGTCACTTGCAATTAATTTCTACCTTCTATATAAAGAGATGCATAGTTTTTATTTCACACAGTTACATTCCTTTAATAGCTATAGTTCTGTTTTTCCACATTCATAGCAATGGATATGAAATGGTGATGCTCAACTGCCAAAACTGTCATTACCGGTTTATAGTTGTTGCAGATTTTGTCCTTTGACTAATGTTTGAGTTTCCTTAAGAGTTCTAAGAATGCTTTAGGTAGTAGTCTTTAATGAAGAAAAGGAAAAAATAGAAAACATAAATTACCATTTTATGCCTGTGGAAGAACAGACATCTCTGAACAACATATTCTTTGAGCTGCAATGTAGAAATTCATTCTTTCCAGCTGGCAAGAATGTTAATGATGCCAATTACCCACTTTATGATAATGAATGGGAAAGGCTGGAATGCAGAATTCTTCTTCTGATGATATGACTACATGAGTGATGTTCAAATAACTTTCAGTGAGATCCATATTGTGACTGATTTTTAAACAATGCAATTCATTCCACTTTGTTCTGCCTTTCAAATGAAGGGGTTGAAGGTCAGATAGTGTAAAAGGGGGAGGGAAACCCATAAGCAATGAGTATTTACCTAAGTGATATGGATCATGGTATGAGGAAATCCTCGTAGTAAGGATATTCTATGGAAGAAACCTGCTGTTAGTAACAGGACTGTGCCACAAGCTCCCAGCAGTGGATTGGGAGGGGGGGTGTGTGTGGGCGTGTGTGCACATTTCTCTCCCTGGTGACCAGAAGACTTGAGGCTGGATGGATAGTTGAATTCTTGCGACAATCAAACTCTTCAAAGGCTGCATTATTGATATTGTGAACCAAATGAGGTTCAACAAGGCCAGGTGCAAGGTCCTATTGTCTGGGTTGGGGCAATCTGTGGTTTCAATACAGGATATGGGGTGGTGTGATCGAGAGCGGCCCTGCAGAGAAGGACTTAGGGTTGCTGGTTGATGAGAAGCTTGACATGATCCAGGAATGTGCACTCACAGCCCAGGCGGCCAACTGTATTCTGGGCTGCATGAAAAGAAGCGTGGCCAGCAGGTCAAGGGAGGTGACTCTGCCCCTATTTTCCTCTCATGTGAGACCTCACCTGAAGTACTATGTCCAGTTCTGGGTTCATCAACATAAGAAGAATATGGAGCTGTTGGAAAGGGTCCAGAGGAGGCTACAAGCATGATTAGAGGGCTGGAGCACCTCCCATATGAAGATAGGCTGAGAGACCTGGGGTTGTACAGTCTGGAGAATAGAAGGCTCTGAGGAGACCTGAAGGGGGCTAAAAGAAATCTGTGGAGGGCATTTTTACAAAGGCTTGTAGTGATAGGGTGAGAGGGGATGGCTATAAATTGGAAAGGGACAGGTTAAGACTAGATATAAAGAGGAAATTCTTCACAATGACAGTGATGAGGCACTGGCACAGGTTGCCCAGGGAAGCAACCCTGGAGGTGTTCAGGGCCAAGTTGGATGGGCCTTGGGCAGCCTGATCCAGTGGGAGGTGTCCCTGCCCATGGCAGGGGGGTTGGAACTGGGCGATCTTTAAGATCCCCTCCAAATCAAACTATTCTGTGGTTCTATGACTGTCTTTCATTCTCCAGCCTGCTTACTGCCAGGGCAGCGTGTTATAAATTGAGTGCTTGAAAACTCCCATGCATTGTTCCTCTGCTGAAAACATCCCTGACAAATTCTTCCCCTAAGCAAGAGTTCACCAGCAAATTCCAGTAATGCTCTGGGCAGTTGTGTGTCACGTAAACTTGTCTCTCAACCCCTGAACTCTGCTGTTTCTAATTTCAGCTGAACATGTATGACAGGTCAGGGCTGGGGCTTGTGAAACCAGCTGTTCTGTGCAAAAGCTGCAGCTGTGCTAGGCCACCAGGCAGTCTCATTCTTTTTGATAAAGAAAATGTTTATTCTTGTATTCCAGTTTTGAAATGGCCATGTTGATGATGGACACATGGTACTGCTTGTGTAAGCTTTCCTTTCTTGTGTTCCCGTGTTTGTTAGAAAGAGATGGCACAATCCAGACAAATGGTTAAATAATAAAACGATTCACTTTTTAGCCGAACTCCTGCTGGCTATTGTTTGTTTGGCTGCAGCTGAAACTTATTTCCTAAAAAGGAAAAAAAAAAAAAAGGGCAGAAGCATTGCTTTTCTGTCCAGAGCTATCAAATGACGCCAGTTTCACAATGTGTTTTTCCAAATAGGAAGTTTCTATTAGTGGGATAACTTTGCTGACAAAGACACTAGCCTAGGGTGGGAAGTGATTTAAATGAGGTCAGACCTTTCTGTTAAATTTCCAGCAGATTCCCATGTTTATTATTTAGATTTAATAACAAGAGGTACTGAGTTGTATTTGTACATCATGGCACAATTAAGTTCTGCAATTATTTAGATTTCCTTCTATTTTTGATAAGTTATCTATAGCTTTGCTGCTTTCTATGCAAAGAAAATATAGGAGAATTTAATTTGTTTTTTTCTGCACTTTTTTCTGTACTACTCTCGGCATTTGGCAAATTGAGTCTAATAAAGTAGCTGTATTCTTCTACAGAGAAAGCTCTTTCTTATTCTAGCTCATGACTCAGCTGTATTTCTAAAGACTGCATCTGCTATGCATACTCCCCCGACCTCCCAGAGTAAAGAATATTTATAAATAGAGATCACTTTTCAAAATACATTTTTAGTTCAGTCATTTCAAATTTTGAGCTTTAATTGGCGTGGCCAAATGCAAGCTTGTAGCATCCAAGCATACAGCAGTGACTCACTCCTGGTTAAAATTGCATATGCCAAATCTGGAATGTCTAGCTGCTATTTGATATGCCAGTTATCAAACTGCTGTATTTCCTAGTGCTGATATAATAGTCACACTGCTGTCCCTGTTTAAATATGCTACTGCTTATTTATCTTTATTGGAGAGAGATGACAACCTCTGCTCTCCTGTGTATAAATGTACCCTTTATGCGGAGGCAGGTGGTTAGGTGGTCCCTCCTCTTCGTGGGAACCTATAAATACTTGAAGAACACTATAGGTGTTTTTAACTTTTATGGAAGTCCGTTTTTTTGGGGGGTTTTTTGTTTTATTTTAATGGACAGTCCTGGGGATAAAAACTGTTACAAGCTTAGGAATATGACTGTCATTTTGATTTCTAGCTCTGCTTTCTCCAGGTCTTTGTTTTACAGTACATGCTATCTGCAAAACAGAAAAAATAACCAAAACTCAAAATCAGTTTTGTAAGAGATCAAGTACTTTCTGATGCATGTGCTGTTGTTCGTAGTCTGATTTGCATGCTGTGTGTTTTCCTAAGGTTTTGATGCCTATTATGGTCATATGAAGTAGAGAGAAAGAAAAGAGAAAGGAAAAGGCTCTATTGATGCTGCTTCAGCTTTCCTTCGTGTAGATAAATGAACAATAGAGCCTGGACAGCAAGGCACAATGCTGGTAGTAGAAAATAATGCTAAAAGGATTCCATCCTAAGATAAAACAGAGAAACAAAACATAAGGAAGCTGTTGTGCCACTGCATAGCGGTAGCTAATATTGACCTGTGAACAAGGTGTGAAGATCTAATGACAGAATCCTGACGTTAATTTGGAGTAGAGAAAACAGTTAAGCCATAATGTGATTTCTCCCACGACTGCTTGCAAACCAGTCCCCTTCTGCTTCTTAGACGCTAACTTTCTTTTCTGCAAGCAACTTCTATCTTCTGCTTTCCTTGCATTCAGTCTCAGACCTAGATGGCTGATGGTTTTTTTTATAGAAATGCTTAAAGCAACCACGCTGCTTATCTAATCTTTTCAAATGTGTAATGTGAATCTATGCATTTTCTGTTTTAAAATACAAGCCTACCTTGAAAGTTTTTGTGAGTGTACAGAGTGCTTTTGAAACCTTGTACCAGAACAACTGCCTCTTTCTTTGCTCGATTAATGGCAACTTTTAAAAATAACACGCTGTGACATCTTTATTATCCTTTAGTGATGAGCACAGTAAGCACAATAATAATTTTAAGCCTCAGTAGGTTAATGGAGTTAGACATGTCACCATACATTATAAAAGCAATCAAAAATATTTTAAATGAGCTTCAGTTGAGTGTGAATCCCAGCTTTATACAGCACAGACTAGAGAAAGGCTTATAACTGAACATGGCTTACTGCTTGGAAACCTGCTAGAGGAGAAATATTCATCTGCTGTCTCCAAACACAGGCAGTTTGACTGCACCAGTGAGTCTAAGGGTTGCACAGAGAAAATATAAATTGAAAGAAGTAGAGTTATATTTGCAGACATATTTTAGTTGGCCACCTTCTTTACTCTCTCTCTCTATTTGCCATAGTTGAAAGAACATAAATTGTGTGAAATCTGTTTGTTGTTTTGCTCCAAGTTGAATTTTATGTGGCCAATTCAAACCAAAGAGAATTTATAGCCACTCTTTAATAATGATAATAGGCTTTTCCCTCAAATAGTCATAATACTTTAAGAAAAGCCCTACTGTTTTTAGTTGTGACATATTCTTGAACAGGCTTCTGTTAATTTTACTTGCTTTACATTGCATCCCATTTTGTTCTTTTAATGGTTATCTCATAAGGGATGCTGGAAGAATGGGCACGGTCATGTGTCTTCACAGTATTTAATATATTACTTTTGCATTGCAGCTACCACAATGCTGCTGTGCGCGACTTATTGCTGAGGTCTGTGGGAGAAAGTATCTTGATACTGAGTTTCTAACCTTGTGACTTCCCCGAGGTAATGCGTTTGGACCAATGTATAATCCAAGCTAGGCTCATGCCCTCACATACCATATCCTTTTCCTTAGTGCAGGATGAGGCATTTCTCTTTTCCTAAGCTCTGCTGTTGGACTTGATAACATCTAGAGCTTGCCAGTTTATCTTTATTATGAGGCCTTATGGTGATCCAGCTCCTTTTTTCTAATCCTTCTAACCTAAAATATGAAATTATATTTATGGAGAGGGAGGAGAGGGAGAGCTTGCTGAAATAACATCCCTTATCTAGTGGCAAGTAATGAAACCTCTAGGAGAATGTGTCCTCATTATATATTATTCATTTGTGCTGCTTCCCCATGCTCTTTAGGCATTAATTCTGCTGATTTGTCTGTGTATATTTTCTCTGAATAGTTTTCTGACTGATTTCATGTGCTTTGATTCTAGCTTTATACTTACAGCATTGCAGCCACATATAGTTTTGGTGATGGTTGAATTGTTATTCTCCAGTAATTGGGGTGATAAAGTCATTTTCTTTCAAAACCCTTTTCTGAGGTGGTTATAATTTTATGAATAACTTATTTGTCCTGAAAATTTGTATTACCTGCATTCCACAAAATGATTTAAAAAATGAACTCTGCTGTTAAGATTCCCTGACTGTGAAAACTTGTACATTGGAAAAAAACCCTCAACTATTAAGAAGTTCTCTTTGTACTTTACTAAGATCATCACCTTCACACCTTCAAATTTTATGTGTATATAGGAGATTTATTTTGATGCTGAAATGTAATGTGACTGGTACAGAGGAATCTGTATAGGTTCAAAGTTTAGGTTTGGACCATGATGTTTGGAGCTCAGCAGATTTAAAATTACTTCAGGTGAGAATCTCTCTTAATAGAAATGAAGTCTTACTGTGGTATTCCTGGGAAAAGGTGCACTCTTTCTATTGCTTAAATGTGAAGTCCAATAGAGTTAACTGGCAATTCATTCTGTACATAATTGCTGACTTCATCTCCTGTGGTGGCTCCATGATAGAAGAGATGTTTTTCTTCCATATTTAATTTCTGATTCAGTTTGGGTGAACATATTTGCTTGTCAATCAAGTCTCTGAGAAATGTTCAGAGCTTTCTGTTTGCAAGGTTGCTCTGTTCTGCACATGCTAATGATCTGTTATACATGCTCCTGCTAACAACCCTCTTTCTGTTCCACCTGGTTTTTTTTACCTCTCAAATGGTAGCTACTCTTTCTCTGAAATTTTTGAGTTAATTAACTTAATTAGGTTAAATCATGGCCTTGGAGGCTGTGATACGCAAGAACCTTTTCTTGGCAGCTCTTTTTCTCTTGAGCAGTTCCCGTGCTTGTTCTTCCTGCTTCCCACCACCTGTTTTCACTGCTGTAGCACATTGTAACCAGATTCATTTAAGTCCAAGAATCTCTCCTTCCTTTTTTGAAACCCTGTGAAATTCACCATTCTGATTAACAGAGCGGCCCCACAAATGGTTGGTTTGGCACAACTAGAAGGTGACAGCAAATGGGTGAGTGGACAGGAACTCAAGGATAGTAGCAGTGACAGGGAGAAGACAAGGTATAGGCTACCATTGCTGCTGAGAAAAAAGAGGTCCTTATTTATTTGAGGTCTGCTGCTGTTTTGTCAGAACTAGCAAAGGGATGCGTCCCAAATCTTGGTGATTTTTCACAAGTTTCCAATGGATTTAATGCTAAAAAAATGCCAAACTCAACCACAAAACCCTTCCCAATGCCACAGAAAATCAAATAAATTGATAAGAAAATCCCAAAGTCAAATTTTGACTTACAGGCCTTGCAGCACCTTATGCTGTCACCTTTTTCAACACTGTTTCTGGCCTGAGTGGTACTGTTTTAAATCTTACCAGTGAGTGGTGCCTTGGCTTTCTGGCTGTTATGCCGTGCACTTGTGAGCATTTCATCAATGCTACTGTTGATTTCAGCATCCCCCATCCCTGTGCTGCTGGCACCTAGGAATCATCATGGCTCAGAATGATACCTTCGTTCACGTGGTTGCACAGTGAATATGCGCAAGTTAATCTCTAAGGCATGGCACAACTTGGGGGATAATAAAAAGGTAGAAAGGGACTACTCAAACTGCCACTGCACTGCCACTGTGGAAGAAGTGCATGTAGAACTGCACCTGTTGTTGTGTCTAGCTGGGGGTACTTGGCCTCCATGGTAATTCTCCTTTTCAGTTCTTTCAAACGAGTAGATACATATAATAATTTAAAATAACTGAATTGACCACTTCTGACTAGTGACATTTGGAAGTTTCTCTGTCTCGGAGCTGATCCATCTTTGAGTTTTGCTAGTGCAATAATGCTATTCAGGATTATGGATACATGTATGTTATAAGGTGGGGTCTCCATTCCTCACCTGAGTAGCAGCCGAAGAACGTACAGTTGCTCCAGTCAATGCTCTAGGGTACACTGAGTAGACCAACAGTCTTTTGAGACTTATCTGTTTTGTTTAGAGGCTTATAAAATCTATTCTAATGGGTGTTGAAGAAAATCTTTCCCAAAAATAGCTGTAGGAAATTTTAAGGAAACCTGTCACCAACAAGAAGAGCACGGGTAACATAGGCAGTAAGTTTTCTGGAGGGTTTGTTCTGCGAGGATACGTCTTTCTGTAAAACACAGAAGCAAAGTCAATTAAAATGGGGAACGAAAGAGGACAAATTGTTCGTATGGAAGATGTGGACAAAGCCTTATGCCTACATTTCTTTTCTCAACTCCAGCTTCAGAAAGTTTATTCCAATCTCTGTAAACACCTTGCTTAACAACAAGATTACAATGGTATTTACTCTCATTACCTGGGCCTGTCAATGTTGCTGGGTCACCAAGTCATCAGTGTGCTTGATTATACTGCCCTGAGACTAATTACATTGTACAGAGCAATTGGAGGCTGTGAAAGGGAGGCATTTCTTAGAGTTGCTCTGTATGTGCACACACCTGAAGGCAGAAAGTCATTTAATGCTAGCTGTGCTTTGTGGCTTGCTGGATGAGCACCACTCAGTGTTCTCTGAAACACAGACCTGATTGAGTAGAACATATGTTTGTCTGCAGGTGCAAAACCACAAATCTTTGCATCTTATGTTTCATGGTGGGCTGGAGGGCAGTTTTCCTTCTCCTCCACCCCCCTTCCACTGCTGTAATGCTAACTTTAAAGTCACTCTAGTTTTGCAAAAAATTAAACATCCAGTTCTGGAGGGCAATTTAGAAACCTGAGTATTTCTTCTGCTGGCTTTCAAAATCTTAAGCCTATTGTTTACTCTATCAGTGGCCTTTGTACATACAGTTTTGTCTGAAATAATTACTGTCTCATAATTAAAAGGATAAATTCGTATGGAAGATTTATTGGGGAGTTTTTTTGCAACTCCTCTCTTCCTTTGCCATGTGGCTAATATCTTTGGCCTCAGCACAAGTGAAAGACTCCTCTGATGTCCTTGCAGTTGCACCTGTTTTCATGACAGCTGAATTCAAATTAGTTGTTTGTGATTTGGATGTTCTTTGGAAGAAAAATGTAAAGGACTTGGACCAATAAACTACAGCAGATTTAGCAACGAGAGGTTAAGATGTTATTCAGCCCAGCTGCCTGTCCATCCCATCAGCTGAAGTTACACCCAGGAGAACAAAGCTGGCAGCACAAAGCACAGTCTCCAGGTAAAGCACTTGCTCAGCCTGGTGTCCTTCACTGACTGTGTGAAAGTGCCAGATGACAATGGGTGAGATGCATGTGCAGGTGTGATGCAAGGGGGACAGTAACTCCTGGCTGGGAACAGGAGTATCTCTGCCTACCTTGGTATCACCTGATTTTACCTTTGCTTTAAGGTCACTTTTCTTCATCCTGCCCCTGAAAATGGGATGCAGCAAAGTCCCTGACAGAGAAAACAATCTTCTCCCTTCATATTTTTACAGGAAGAAATAGTGCCCAGTATTTCTATAATAATTCTAATGCCATGGAATTGCCCTTTCTTAAATGAAAAATTCAGTGCAATTTTTATTATATATAATGTTTCATTCTTTATCGCTGGTAGTGATGAACAAAGATTATTTTCTGTTTTCTCCTTACAAAAAACCTCATTCTTTATGTGAAGCTTTATTTAAAATCATTCTTATTCACATCTTATTGAGAATGTCATGCTTTATTTTTATTGGATGTATTTTGGAAAGTCTTCCCAATAATCTCCTGCACCTCCTGTTTGAAGCATTTTTCCTTTCTCATGTGTATCTGTGTTTTATATGAGCTGACATCCTAATAATACCGGGTCAGAGTTTTGTAATTTTGCTCTTGCAGAGCATTTGACTTGTGATGGCTTCATCCCAGTGAAACTTAAGACCTGGTTTCCTACAGTACAGACCTGCAGAACAAGGACTTCTTCTGATTTATACAGAGCTGAGCAAACCACTCATGTTGAGGGATATGAAAGAATCATGCTGGTTTATAACCATGGTAACTAACAAGGGACTGGTCCTTTAAAATCTAGTAGTTTTCCCTGTTATGTAGTACCATACTTACCCTGGCAAATCTTCCCACAACAAACCTCAAGACTGCCTAATCCAACTGGGCTTTTGTTTCTGCCTTCTTTTCCCATTTTTGTTAACTTACAAACTGTTGGCTAGATGCTGAAGGCTGTGTGCACATTGTCTGCAGGCAAAGTGAGGGGATTTTTAAAAATACTTTTATTCTAAAACCTGTGTGAATTTGATCACTCTTTAATCAATCTAGTCATATCTACAGTAAATTCCAGTATTTATCCAACAATGTACTGTATTTTGTCTGTATTGCTGTTTTCCCTCAAGGTAGTTCTAAAATACATTTCAAAATGAGTATACATGCTCNTCCTTCCTTCCTTCCTTCCTTCCTTCCTTCCTTCCTTCCCTTTTCTGTGTCCTACATGCCTGCTTGTGCGTGCAGGAAATGATGTTACTAGCTGGTGTATAAGATGGTGGTGTATCTTTATTAGATTATCACACTTTCACTAGATGTTTAAACAATTTAATTGAATCAATTTGAAAAGACAGTGACTTATAGGTATAGCTAATAGAGGGCAGTGTCCGTAAATAAATTTTTATTGCAAATTTTCACGTCCTGTATAATAGAAATAATATATAATGGTAAACATGAGTGCTTCATTCCAAATGATTCAACACCTATTCAAAGAACTTATTCAATTACAGATAAAAGTATGTGAGTTAATATTTTTTAATATATCATAGTTTCTTCTGTTTGTGGACTCTGAGATCAGAATTGCAAATGTTTCTTCCTATGACTACCTAAATCCACAACATCTAATTTATGTGGCTGAATATGAATTTAGCAGCCTAGTATCAGGCATGAGCTTTTGACCTTACTCATCTTTAGCATTCTTTTCTTACTTTATTGTGGAATTTAACTTTTTTGTTTCTGTTCATTTATAAAAAAATTGGTCACACAAATTTCATGCTTAAATAGTCTTTCTTCATATCCTCACCAAGACCAAATTAACGTTGTCATGTTACTGCGTGGCTTATTTTCTTTTTCCCACAGCACTAGGTAGAAAGTAGTCAAAATCTATGTTAAGGTTACTTTGTTCGGCTTTATGTAGTTTTCCACTCTTCTTTACACTCAGCAGAATAAGCCAGATCCATCTGACCAGAAGCCAGGAACAGCAGTAATTCTTCCTCTTTCTTCGCTCTTCTCTTCACTCTCTTACAGAAAGAAAAGAAGTATTTGCTTTTATTATTTGGTGAGGCCAAGCAAACTAAGGCCCTGTGTCAAATATTTTTTTGAAACCTTTAACATTTATGAAGTATGATAACATATTTTGCATTCATTATGTTCCATGTTTACTTATGTTATGATTGTAAAAATATTCTGTCGCCTGGTGGTTAGAAATGCTGCCAGTGTACAAGCATAATAACAAGAACAGCTACTCATCTTCAGATGAAGCCAATATTTACTTGTTCTTCAAATTATGGTTATATTTGTGTGGGAGCTTAAAACAAAGCGTTGATAAATGGTATGAAGCTGTCTTTATCTGGACCATTATTGTAGCTAAGGTGGTGTTAGAAGCACAGTGTTATTATTG
This sequence comes from Piaya cayana, assembly GCA_013389865.1. NCBI lineage: Eukaryota > Metazoa > Chordata > Aves > Cuculiformes > Coccyzidae > Piaya > Piaya cayana. The sequence continues at coordinate 21,530 of WAAB01015472.1, read as the reverse complement.
TGCAAAAGAACTATGTTCCTTACACACTTAATAAAATGCCTATGTTTTAATACAAGAACTAGAACTTATTGTTCTAGCTTAAGAGTTGTGGCGAGAAAAGTCTTTCTGGTCATGCTTTGGATCACTTTTTATTGTTTTCCCCTTATTTTTGCATTAAAAGCACAATTAGGAAGCACATTGGAGTGCAAAAAATGGAAAAGCTCTTGGGGTGTATTTGCATATTTGCACATGTTCTTCTACAATTCATTTTTGGAGGGTATTTGAGGGATGAGATGAGGCTGGAAGATTCATGTGTTCAATGTTCATTCCTGTCCTGGGAAGTGGGGAAAAAACCCCAGGACTTATAAATAGTTTAATTGTACATTAAAGTAAGAAAGATGGGGTGGGTGAAAAACTACTATTATGTACTGATACACACATTTGTGTATGTATAAGATCTCTGGCACGTGAGTAGCAGCTTTCACAGCCATCTGTTAATTTGTTGGGGTTGCAGTAACTTGCATCAGTTCCAAATAGTCACTGTTGTGTGCTAAACATGTTTAATTATCACCTATTGAGAGTATAGGTTACAGGAAGCAAATCCCATGTTGTTTCTAAACAAACCTTGATGATAATTGTGGTACACCTCCAGTCCATGCACTGTTGAGTTTCTTTGGGAAGATTGTGGCTGTTCTGACAGGCTCATCTGCTAGCATTGGCACATGCAGAGATCAAGGAGGCTTATTGTGAGAGAAGGAGCTCTACTGTAGCTAGGGTCAAGAGCTCTGCAATTCTAGGTGGGCAGAAATCTAGAGAGAGGGAAAAGGATGGCAACCTGATGTGATCTGCCTTTGCAAAGGAAAAATGGGTTTGGGGAAGGACACAATCCAATTATCTTTAAACTTGACCTCTGAAACTTCTGTGATGTTTAATAGCAGACTTGGACTCTCCAGCCCTTAAACTATGAATCTGTACTCATCTCTCATCTAACTGCCAGGCAGCCCTATGGCAAAGGAGGTTATGATACAAGCATCTGGATGGAGCATTGAATCCCTTCAGATACAATCCATCTCTTTTGTTTAATGTTACGAAACGATGGTGCCCACATCCTCTCCTATTGAGTTTCATTAAGTCCATCAAGCGAAACATTCAAAGCAAAAAAGACTGCCGGAGCACTTGCAGGTAATTTGTGTTGATTATAGATTATTTCAGGAGGTTCAGGAAAGGATGGGCTCTCTGTCTTGCATTATGATTATGCACACTTTTTTTCTTTTGTTGTGTGTCCCTGTCTGTGTCTCCCACAACCACACAAGTTTTCTGTTGAATTTCTCATTCAGGAAATGTAAAATAGTCAGACAGACAGCCCAAACTAATGTTACTTGCTGGGGTAGTACTGACTTTAACTTATTTTCTCTTCAGAGCTGTGGTCTGGACTAACACAGGAGTGGGAAGTAATATAATAAGTCTATATTTGGTTGGTGTTGCATACTTTCTCCAAATTCGTGGTTTTCAGTAGTTACCTCACAGATTTTGGAGAATCTGTCTGTAACTGTGAATGTGTTAGAAGTTGCTAACAAGCACTTGTAAGTGCAAAAACTAAAGTATAAATATTTTTAATCAAAATCTTTCCTAAATTATCCTTGTTGGTGAATGAATAAGCTAGTTAGTCATTGCATTTTTTCCAGTGACATCCATGCTGGAGAGAACTATGACCATCCTGTGACCCAGTGACCAGGAACTGGCAACTGCAAGTGTTAAAATGCATGAAGTGTCTAAAATAGAGCACTGGCAATGAATTTCAGAATTCTAACAAGGGAAGAATGCTTCAAAACTGAAGAATTTGAGGTTTATTTTTTACTGGGGTTGTGTTTATGAATATCTAAATACACCATTGCNTACTTTGACTATTTGTGCCCTTCAGGATTAAGTTACCAAAGCAAAATTAATACTACACCAGTCCAGTTAAAACACAAATTCATTTCTCCCATTTTTGGAATTATGGAGATAACAAACAATTTGGTGTAGTCTGCAGAAAAGCTCAGGTTATGCTTGCTTTCGATGAGGGTGACTTTATCTCTACCCATCAGAGCAGAAGGTAGTTTCTGGACTAAGTACATAAGTTCACAAATGTGGAGCTCAATAATCCAAACTGTCCTAACTCAGCTCAGTTACTCAACAACTGCATAGGTCTAACCAGTGTGGGAAAGATATTTTTCATGTAGTATTGGGTGCTATAGCTTATTGTAAGTTTACGGTCCCTATTCAGCTGACCAGAGCTCAAGGGACTTTTTTGCTCTATGACTTTTCAGAAAATCAATCAAAACCTGAATAACTGCAGTTGTTCTGTTGGCAGTTCATTCCATTTAGTGAGAGATTAAAATGGAAAGCTGGTGCTCTTGAACACCTGCCTGAAGTAGCTGGAACAGACTGGCAAATCCAGAGATGTTTGACAAGTCTTTGAAAGGGAATTGGAAGAGTAAGTCCTTGCAATAAATATTTTCAGTTTTAATATAGATAACATCTAGTTACACAGAAAACCTGTGTATATGTGGCTGATTTGTAGTTAATCATGAAGCAAGCCAAAGTCACAGTGATGAACAAGCAGTCATACATGCACAATTTAAGCCTGTAGGTCATGGTAGATGGAGATTTTAGTCTTTGGAATTAATCTAATTTTATGTTCTAATTTTGCATATACAATGAATATGCATGGTAATTTGCATATATGACATGATCCCTAACATCAGGTCTTAGCCTAACAACTTATTTTCTCAGCCAGAAGCTGAGAAATAACTGCTCTAATCTTACATTGGAATCCAGTGTGCTAGAATTGGATACAATTTCTGTACTGCAAGTAACTGGAGGAAAGTAAACCAGCTGCCTCTTAGTCTGCAAAGGCTGTGATTTCTTGGAATTTATCCCTTCCCACCAAGATAATGTTTAAAGATAATACTGAAAACTAATACTTTTCTGTATCCTAGGTCAATGCTGTGCCTTGGGTTCTCTGTAGCTTGAAATCTGGAACAAATAAGACCAGTAACTGGATTCAGAAGATCTCTGGACAGGCTTGAGTTTGGCTCCCTTTGGGAAGAGACTGAGTCATTCCCAACAGCTGTCATGTTGTGGGGTTTCCTGTTGAGCAGTGCCAAATCTTGAGGTTTTCAGTTTGCTAGTTTTGATTTTTGGCTGAATGCTCGAGTTCATTCAGTTATGATGTTGTGATTTCAGTTTTCACTTCAAACTAAAAGCAACTTTTAAATCTTATAGTAATGTAGAAATCTATAACTGTGAAACAGTACAAACTAAGCTCTATGGTGTTCTAAAAGTTTTCAGGATTACAAAAATCAACACTTAAACACTCCTCCCTCTCTCTACCCCCCAAACACTAGGAAAAGAAAAATCATAGTGTTTGTGTGTAAGATCATTCCTCTTTTTCCCCCCACCCTGCTGTGTGGGCAGATTTTGGAAATGGCAGCCTGTGTGTGGGACTGGCAGTGGGAGAACTGAAATCAGGAGTGAAGAAGGGCTGCTGTGAGATGGCATAAAATGAGAGATAGTGGTTTGGATTAATAATTGTTGGGAACAATTTGGAGACAAAATCCTATCGGTAGACTTCTGCAATTCTCTATGGGATTCATACTTTAGGAATATGGAAGAAGTGATTGTGCCTTTCTTTCTTTTTACCTTACCATCTTTTCCTAAAATGCCTGTCTTGTTTCCATGAGTCACTGTGAAATTTTGGGACTTCTGTTGAATTTTCATGCTGTTAATTTACCTGAGATAAAAGATCAATCAGAGGTTACTATTCTGCTCCTGGAAAAGCTGGCAGTTGGAGGAGCTGGAAATGAAAATTAAACCTTTGGCTTAGATGTTGATAAATTTAAATGGAAATAAAGGACATTTTTTGGTAACAGAGTTATCTGACACAGGAAGAAATGTAAGACTTGAAGGACTGACATGCAAAATCTGGAACACTTAGATTGTTTGGCTACAGTTGTGCTGCAGAAGGTTGCTCTTTTGTTGTTCCTCTTTGCTGTTTCTATTATTTTGTTTCGATTTTATCCATTGGTTTTTGTTATTTTTTTAAAGGAAGTCTGGAATGCTACTGTTTTCTGTTAGATAACCAACAGCTGCTTAAGATTTATTTTCTTGGCTTTTCTAATGAGATTATTGTTCTGTTAGATCTTTTAGTCCTTGCAGAGTTGACAAGAGGTGAATTTTCATTGTTACTGGTTGGGCATGACCATGGTTATTATGCCTGAAGCAAAAGCACGGTTACTACATCCCTTCCTACTCCCCTCCTTTATCCAGAAGTCTTACTGGACTCAAATGTTTTGTGTGAGAAAAACACTCTTCTTTCCCCCCACCTCCAACTCAGGATCTGTTTGTAGTTCTAGTAATTTCTGGTTAGGATGGATTGCTGTAGCTCTTTTCTGTGCAGGAACATTCATGCATTCTCCTGGCATGACTCTGTAACAGACGTTGCTGTTGCTGCTTTCAGCATTTTTGAGCCACTTTAGTTCAGTACTTTGTGTTGGACACCGTGTCCAACAGTTCAAGAACAAGTATTAAGGTCTGGTTTGTTTTTTTTTTTCGTGGGTCTTTCCCTCCCCCTGCAATTCTGTCCATCCCCTCTGTGTCAGAAATTGATGCCCCAGGTTCTGCCTTTACTCAGTCACTGACAGCAATGGAGGGGTGAGGCCTTTTCAGAGCTGCTGAAATGATGGTAGTCAGATGATGCTTACTGGCAATTTATTTGCTATAACAAATATATTTGTGTTCCCCTCAGATCTCTATTTTAATTATTAGCAACCTAATCCCAGTCACCAGGTCAAAAGAAACCTTTTACACTTTGGAACACTGAGTCTGACCTGGAAAGGGTGGAAAGTGGCAGCAAATGTCATCTTTTTTACCAGCAGCATGTGAAATAAAGTAGATATCGCTGAATATGATAGTTTCCTAGAACACCTGAAAACTGAACTAAATCTACAGTCTGTATGAAGAGCAGATACCAAGTCTTGTTGCAATGGGCAGTTTCATAAATAGGCTGAGAGTGATGGGACCTGAACTGACAGATGTACTGAAAGATATAATATACTTATTGTTTAATCATGTGGATAGAGTAGAAGATGGAAACATTGAGAATAAGAAGCTTACAGTAAGGACTACTGCTTAATCTGAGCAATAGCCTCTGAGGCTTCTTAATCTACCAGAGGAATTGTATAGATGCAGTGAGTCTGACAAGAAAAATAAAAGAATAAAGAATCTTACAAGTCAGTGAAATTCTACATTTTAATTTCTGATATTCTACAAGGGACTGGGGAAAGGAAAATAAAGAGAGGAAGACAAATAAATGTGCCCTGCATTAGTTTTCATCATGATTTAGGAAATGGAGAAGAGAGTCCTGGGTGTGCCAGTTTTTGCTTTTGGGAGTATATTAGTTGCAAGCTTGGAATACCCAGACTGGACTGAAGAGTCGATCTGGCTATGATGCTGATTGACGTAATTTGTGGTTAAGTATTGCCATGGTGTCAACCCCTCAGCTAGGTCTGAGAAAAACATGTGGTAAATAATTGTCCCTGTCCCACAGGGGTTGTCATTTAAAAGTTTGCAAGAAATTAAAGGATGTAAAGATCTGCTTGAGGGGATTATAACTCCTGCCCATAATGATATGTATGTTAGGCAGGAGTGAAGTATCTCAGTTTTAATCAATGGGAATGGTGTGGGATGGGTGAGAATGGAATGAGAAAAAACCATTGTGTCCTAACATGTTCATCTTAATGCTTTAAAAATGTGAACACCCTCATGAAGCTGGGCTTTCCAACAAGCTTGCTTGTGTGGGAGCCTTTGTTACACTTTGTGGCTGCAGAATGCAAGATAATGCAAATAAATGCCAGTTATTTACTGGTGGTTCAAGGGACTGAGGATAAAACTGTCCCTTATGTGCTGCAAGAGTACACTGCTTATTGCTACATGTGTTTGGAACCGTAAATTAGTATAATTTTTCAACCTAGAGAATAATAAAAGCTATTTAGTGTATTTATTATTATTAACATAAGTCATTAACATTGGAAGCCATTTTATGTAAACAGACTGCTTTCCCTGACCTGTCTGTTGTGCCAGTTTTGAACAGCACATTAACTTGAACCACTGCAACGACTTTTAAGTGTTCTGTGAAACATCCAAATCACATCAGTAGGAAATATATTTTAGGAAATTTGATTAGATGCCAAAGCATGCAGGTGCTTGGAATTTAATTGCTGAAAAGGATAGATTGCTAAACATTTCATAACTTTGTTTGTGTTCATCATCTTTTACTTAATGCGTGCAGACTCTATGAATGCTGAGCAGTGGAATTTATAGCAGAACTTTTAATAAATGCTACAATTGAGAGTTAAAAAATGGTAACATTTACAGTTCTTCTGAAGTGCATAGTAGAGATAATTTAAATTCTTCTGTACATTATTATAAGGATCATAAGAAAAGCTTCTGTCCCTTCCAAGTCTATCAAATATTATGCAAGAAAAAAAATGCCTCACATGGGTTTTTGCAGTGCTGAAGGCTGTTGTCAGCCATAATCATTCAAAGAATATGAATCACAGGCTTAAAAAACCCCAACTTTTACTGCCCTTTTTTTTGCTACCCATGGCTGTCTTGCTTCCTTAGAGATCTGCTTGCTTTGTACTTACTTGCTTTCAGCTTTAACTTCCCTTTTGCTGTTAATTCCTCTCTCTGTTCTTGTCTTCTCAGCTCTTCATCTTCCTGTCACCTCTTACTTACTCTGTGTCTTTGCATTTTTCTGTATTCCTAACCACAAAACCCTCGGGGCAGCGATGGATAAGAAGCATGACTATTGTCATGAGGAACTGTCTCTCAGCTACAGGAACTTGGGAAGTAGTGATCTTTTGTGGTTTCATGGCTGTTGAAAGAGATGGTCAGAATCACCTCTGTTATTACTATTTACATTCATAAGAGTTGGCAATTTAAGATGATCTCTATGTCTCCTAGACGTCATCTCTGATTGTAAAGTGAGGACTTCAGAGTTTTGGCTCTGAAGACATTACTTTCCAGACTGTATCTGCTCCCCTACTGAGAGTGACTTCTGCAATCATTCTCTAAAGTCTAAGGAGTGAAACTAAAATATGTTTAATTAAGGCTTATATGAGTAATGACTTAATCTCCACTTTTCTTTCCTCCCTAGTATCACTGACAGTGCCGGTGCGTGTCTTCCAGCAGGGCTAACACTAGTTTCTGTCAGGCCACTTGCTGTTCCAACTTGCCTGACTTTGCTGTTTTCAGTACAGATCCATTCGCCCTGCAAGGGAGTGTCCCAAGAACATGCAGGAAGCAGCAGAACAGGAATAGTTCTGTGTTTCACAGTTCAGTGTAGTAAGACTCACTCCATCCTGAGAGGAATTTTCGTTGTGATACTTGGACAGTGTTTTTCTAATACAACAGCATTGCTGTGCATTGTAAAAGAAGATTATATTAATGAAGAATGGTTTCAGCAGTCTTAGTTAATGCCTTAGTTAATAAGATACTTGGAGGCTTTTTGTGATGTTTTATATCAATCATTTAGTTCCACAAAGTCACATATCTCACTGCATTTAGTCCCACTGGAGTCAGTGTATCTGGATGGCTCTAGGGGTGTTCATGCTCGGCCAGCTTCTCAAATAAGCACTTGTAGCTGCTTTAGAAAAACTGACCTGTTTTCTCTGTTGCCTTGATATCCAAGACTTTCACACTGATAGGGACTGCTCTTCCATTTCCTCCACCTCCCAACAATCCCCTACTGTTCCAGGGAATTTTTTGATAAAAAGTAAGTTAAAGAAAATATCAGAGGAAAATTCATTTGTACCATAGCTTTGAAATCGATTTAAAAAATGTAGATTACACAAATAAAATGATTTATTTTCATAGTATTTTTTCCTTTGATTTGATTATGCCTGTTTAAAATTAGAAGCATAGTGAAGAATGAATTAATAAGGAATGATTAAATAAGAAGTACCTATAATATAAACTCTTTGGTTATAGGTATGAAATATATTACATTAAAATGCACAAGATACAAATATTTCAGGACAAATGAGGTAAGAAACAATAGGCAATTTGTCAAAAAAAAGAATGAATTTTCTGGATACAAGATACAGAGTAATTATTTGTGCAAGCACTAACAAATCATTAATTCTCTAATTGGTTTGGATTGTCAGTATTTTTGATGTCTATACAACTAATTCAGAAAAAAAAAATGTTAAATCAATGGAATTATAATAACTCAAGCCAGTCAGGCTTTGAATGTCTAATCATGCAGGTTTTAAAATGCTTCTATACAAATGATGGAAGGAGTCAGTATACTGCAAGTAGTTCCTCAGTTTATAGTGTGATCACAGTCAAGTCTTCAGAGATTATCATAATTACTTAAATTAGATATGAATAAGAATTATGTTCTTATTCATTAAGCAGAGGCCAAATGAAAATAGATTACTTAAATTGGGTTGTCATGAGTCAAGAGGCATTGAGATATTATGAGAACTCTTTAAAAATATTCAGTATAAATTTTTATATAAAGTTCTTATATACAAATAATTACATCTAAGATTATTTTATTTCAGTATACTATTACTCTTTGCGAAAGAGAGGTAGAGAGAGGATTTGGAAAGGCAAGTGCCTTTCGTGAGACATCTATACACTTTTGCAAAGATCTTAAGTTACTTTCATATCCCTGGGTAAGAAACATTTCATTGTTATGAGACAATTCCCACCCTTGCCGTGGGGACCTTCTCTATTGTGTTGTGATACAGAAATCAGAAACCCTTGGTGTTCTTTAGTTCCTTGTTGGATTCATATGAAAAATAAAGGAGCAGTAAACAAGGAATAAGTACTTGCCAGTTTTTATTCTGATATGATGTAACTAATTTGAATCCCTTAGGTGCAGTGTAAGGCCACGTGCATCAGCTGTGCCTGAACCTCACAGCTGTAACCTGCACCTGTCGGGCTGGTTCTGCTTCCTCGGTATTTGTGAGGGAAAATTGACCAAACAACTGTTTTCATTGAAAACTTTACAGCTGGGAAGGTCAATCTCTCTTGTGAACTATTGAATTTTTACATCTTTGTGCCTCTTAGAGTTGAATGGTTTAGCTTAGCTCAAGTGCTTTTTCATTTATTTTGTTTAGGTTGTTTGGTCTGTATTTTGGTGGGATATTTTAGAGGGGGGTTAAGGGTTTTTTGTTTGTGTGGCTTTTTTATTGTGATGGTGGGTTTTATTTGTTTTTGTTTAAGGCTTGAATTGTTGAGGCTGTAATGGTGGTGATAAAGCTGGGGAAAAGTCCAGTTCAAAATGATACCTTTAAAGCCTTGAAAAATATATTTTTAAGAGATCCTAAACCAACTGTCATGTTATGTTTTAACCCAAACAAGTATCTGTCAGTGGAATCCACACTGCATACTTCATAACTACCTGAAAGGAGGTTGTAGAGAGGAGGGAGCTGGCCTCTTCTCCCAAGTGACAGGGGACAGGACAAGAGGGAATGGCCTCAAGCTCTGCCAGGGGAGATTTAGACTAGACATTAGGAGGAAGTTTTTCACAGAAAGGGTCATTGGGCATTGGAATAGGCTGCCCAGGGAGGTGGTTGAGTCACCTTCCCAGGAGGTGTTTAAGGCACGGGGAGACAATGTCCTGAGGGACATGGTTTAGTGTTTGATAGGAACGGTTGGAGCCATCATTTTCTCAGAACACGGAGAATTACTTCACTGAAGATCCATTTCATTTATATCCTGGATAAAAGCAACAGAATGTTTCCTACATATTGGGAGCTGGTATTCTAAGGAAGGTAGATGAGGAAGACCTTATCAGTAGGTCAGATTTGATAATCACTAAGCAAAATGCTTGTAAGCATCTCCCAGGAACTGTTATTCCATTCACTTAGTGCCTCTAATTGGGTTTTCTGGTTCAATGAGATGAGTGTAAAGGTTGTTAAAACCATTGTGAAATAATGAGAAATAGAGATAGTTAAAGCAGATTTGTAGTCATTTGTGATACCTAGTTTTGCAATTAATGTGCTGTTTTCAGTTTATAATCACAAATAACCCAATACCTTCTGCAGTATTGTTTGGCACACAGCATATTGGATCTACTTACCTAATCTTCTTAATATGTCTCTGCATTAAATGAGGGGCAAGAGAGTTGAATATAAGAAAGTAATTCAAAGCTACTGTCTGATTTCATTCGTGCCAGTGTAGAATTCTAAACTACAAAGGAAATTTCGCTGGTGGACAGTTTATTTCATAAGTCATTCTAAGAACTGGCTTTATGAGGGAAAAGCTCTTGTTCATTAGGAAACAGCTTTAAAAATATTGCCATAAATAAATCCCTGGAAATCACTTGTTGGAGCAAGAAGAATTATGATTTACATCGTAGTTAAGTCTAAGATGTTTCGTTATGTTTTTTTGTCGTCTTACTGAAGATTTATAAGAACCATTAAATTACATGCTGCAATTCTATGAAGATGCATTCTTGTGAAAAGAAAAAGCTTTATTTTGGGGTTCATTTAATACCAATTTATCATGCTATGTACGGGCACATACACATGCACTCAGGCCCAGACTCAAGGCTTTTATTGCTGTTTGTGCTCTGGTCATGTCTCCAGTTATACTCCTTACTGGACAGTTAAGCTGATAAAATTGTACTTAAGATATTTCTAGCTAAGACACTTGGACCAGATTAAAATGCATAAGCAGGATAACATCCATTTAAGTGTATAAAGAACACTGTATTCAGCAGCCAACTCCTGCAGCCACTTTTGAATTTTTCTGCTCTGTCAATTTTAACAAATCTAGTTACAGACAACACTTGTTAAAATGGTTGTATCAGTTATCCTAAGGTTATCCATAGGAGTTCTCGTACACGTAGAAATGTCAGAGTAAAAGGAAGAGCAGGTGGTCTTGTACTCTAATAGCTCCAAATGAGGAAAAGAACATGAATATTCTGAGAAATGTACCAGTATCTAGAGAAATATATAACATAGAAAACTCTGTTATTTATTGTGGGATCATCTGTGTGTTTTTAGCCAATGATCAGAACAAAGATGTCCCAAAACCACAGGTGAAGTAAGACTTTTTCCCTTTAAGAGGCACAAAGGTTTCCAGAAAGCCTTGGGGCAGATTTTATGAACGCTTGTGTTGCACGGTTGACAGAAACAGGTTTTAGTGAGCTGCTTTTTTTTTGCTTTTTTTTCTTTTTTAATTTTGTGAAGAAAGTGTATTTCTTTGTGGAAGAGATAACTACAGTTCCAAATATTCACAGAGCATAGAATATATTTTGCTTTTTTAACAAAGAAATATGAAATTTCCACCAAGTAGTTGACATTCTGTCTTTAGAAAGAGGGTCTGTTAGTTCCCTGTTCCTAACTAGTGCATTGGTCAGAGGGTTTCTTTTCCTAGCTTGTAATAACTGACTTTTTTTTTGCTTCACATAATTCCTAATGGAAAGTCTGCATGTTTGTTACATTAGAGACAATGTAATGCTTCACAGAAACAGAGATCAGCTTTTTCCAAAAGTGTCTAGAAACCATTTGAGTGTGAATATGCAGCAGTGTCCCATACCTGAAATTTCCAGCTTGCAAAGCTGGCCTAGCATGCCTTCTATCAGGAAGGTAAAGGCAGGGACTGGGAGATGAAAGAACCGCCCCCGTAGGAGAGGATCAGGTGAGAGACTATCTAAGGAACCTGAAGAAGCACAAGTCCGTGGGACCTGATGAGATGCATAATTGGGTCCTGAAGGAACTGGTGGATTAACTGGCTAAACCAGTGGCCATCGTATTTGAGAGGCCATGGCATGGGTTTCTCTGAGAGTTTTCTATCCTTTTTGAAGTCATTAAAATGCATCAAACCACTTTTAAGTCTGCACTACTTCTGTCTGCCTTTAGTCAGTGCTGTAAAATCCCCTGACTGATTTACTGCTGCTTGGAAGAAGTGGAGGTCTCTTTCAAACCTCCCTGAAGCAGCTGGAGCAATCACTTGTTTTATCTGCATTTTGTGATGCTCTCAGGTCAGCCTGTACATGTGAGAGCAAAGAAATTGATGACAGGGGAGGGGGCAGTTCTAACGCCTTCTGAGGTTAAGTAGATGAATAGGTATTTCTGGAAAAGCTGGTCAGTGCCCAGAACACTATGCAGGATAAAAAGAAGGTCATCTTACTCAGCAGGATTTCCAGTTACTTTGAAGGCCTTTTCCTCCTCTCTCCTCCCCCTAGTATTAGCAAAAATTGACAAAGACCCTTCTGCTCTCTTGAGACAATCAATCTCCAATCATTCAGATTTCTCTTGAAACTACTCTCTTGAGGGGAAAATGACACTCTGAGGCAGGGGAAATACATATGTTTTTTAAAAGATGCATTTCAGAGTTTAAATGAAAAGAAACTGTTTTGGGGAAGTCTATTAAAATTGACTTTCTCAGCAACACTGAGACCTTATGTTTGGTTACCTGCTTTAGATTTGGGGCTATTTCTACTTATGTCTTTATAACACTCAAACTTTTTGTATCTATACACTTTAAAATGCATGCTTTTTTTTTTTTTACTATTCTAATTGTTCTTCTGCTATTTCAACTCCTTAAGTAGAGAAAAAAATCATTCTGCATAAATAATGTTCCATAACTGTGGAGCTAGAAAAATGCTTCTAAATTCTGCTTATTGGTGTACACTCAGATTACACGAAGAGCAAAAGAAGTTGTTTTGGTTCAACTTCCATTAGAAATTCCCTGACAATTTGTGGCAGTCAGATTTCCAACACCAAATGTCAAATTCTTTGCCCTATTGACTAATGACATGAGCCATACTGCATTGTGAGTGTGTTGGCTTCTATCCCTGCCTCCTTCAGTAACATAATTTAAATTGTTGACTTCAGAATACTATTTTCCTAAGTATAAAAAAGAACATCAAAGTAATTTAGACCAAATTGGTTATGGAGAGCCTGGTTGTCCTATAGTCAGGGTATTAAGCCAGTAAGTCATATTTTTCAGAATTATATATAGTTTATCTTTTAAGTGAATCAAATTTGGCAATGCTGCCTAGTGTTGAACAAAAATAGGAATATTGAATAAGCAATTATTTATCTGTTTTCCTTTAGATTTGAGCTTGGATTGTGTGCAGATCTTCCTCTAGAAAAAGAATTCTAGAACTGTAAAGTAATATAATAGTAGCATACACCGCTACATGTGACATGAAATGTCACATCTGTGAAAAACCTTATTCTTCTGGAGCTACCTGACACAGCTCTTAGGTTACAGCACCAGGTATTTATCCATTCACAGGAATGTAAAAGGTAATTTGAGGGAAAATTAACATGACAGCTTGAACTGGTAAAGAAATCTTTTATTCAAAAGGGTTATAGAAGTTCTCAAGTGTAAATAAATCCCTGCTGGTATTTAAGGTTCACAAAAGTTGTATACTTGCTTTTCCTTGAATTAATAGGCATAGTTTTGTACAATTTTCTTTGAGGTTGAAAGAGTGAAGGTGTTAAAGCTTTCAGAACTTTGGTGCCTTCTGACTTTTGCTTGTCCGCTCTTCTGACTGAGGAAAAAAAAAATGAAGCTGTCTGGGAAATGCTTAAGTATTTTCTCAGAGGTTGCAAAAAGAGGGAAATAAGCATGGCCAGAAAGAGAACAATTTAGCTTTTATTGTGATGCTGTTTCTTCACACTAACCTAGATAAGTTTCCCGGTGCGATTGACATCTTCAAGCCCCTCCCTGCCCTGACTGACTCTATGCTAATGCCTCCCTGCAAGGGATTGGCCCGAATATCCATGTTGTATTTACACTATCCTGAAGCGACATTTGCACAAAGCCGGCACGAGCATACAAAATCTCAACACCTGTGAGATAGATGTTGTGAAGAAAAACTAACCAAATTATTTTTCCTGTGGGCCAGAAACAAGCACATGCATAAGGTCAGTTTGAGGAAGTTGCTGGAGCAAAGGAGAGGAAAGACTGTAGATTAAATTTAGCACAGAGAATCTAGTTTCCCTACTCTTTCTTCTGTTGATGATGATGATGGCAGACAGTCCTTCAAGAAGGCATAATCTGAGTCTTAACTGTACTCAGGAGGATCCTGTCTCTCTATACACTGAGTATGTAGAAAACATATGGCTGTTAACCTGCTTGGATTAAAGTAGAACTTTGTATATAGTGCCCTACTGCTCCTTCCATTTTAGGAAACAGGAATAGCACTCTATTCTGTGATGTGAGATCAAACAAAAGCTCAGACATGTAGATAAAACATATGCATCTGCTTACCTCGTTGGGCAGCTTTAGAAGAGTCTGGAGCTGATTGTCAGGATCTGATTTCATTTTAACAGAAAAAAGAGGAAAAAAAAATACGCTTCCCCCCACCCCCTCCCCCATTGGCTAGAAAATGCTGTCCGTATTTTATAGACATTCTCTGTTTTCAGTCATAACTAAGTATCCAGAACCTAAATCACAGAATCATTTAGGTTGCAAAAGACCTTTAAGATCGAGTCCAACTGTAAACTTGACATTGCCAGTGGCACTACTAAACCATGTCCCTAGGCAGATAAATAGTCAATCTGTTATTTGTGTCGACAAACCACAATTGATAGTGTATTCAATCATTTTCCCTGTATGTCCCTGCTCACAGAATTTCTGCCTGTGCAGAGCTGAGTTGCCACTATTAGCAGGATCTTCAATGGACTGTAATGCCTGTTATAAGGGCTAAAGAAAATTTAAATTATACCAACATTTTAATTAGAAACTAATATTGGATAGTCATTTCTTAATATGCAATTATTGTTGTATATATGATTGTATATGGTTTGCTATCTGTGTTCATACCTATAGGAAAATGGTGGTGGACATGGAAATAACTGAAATGACAGTAATTGACTGAAATATTTTCAATTGTTATGTAACTATGAAAAATTCTTCATCCTTTTCCTTCATAAAACCTTTATGTGCCACTGAGCAGGGGGGAAGCTGCACAAGCATGCTTTGATGAGGCACAGAATATGTACATCTACCTCTGGGTTTGCAATTTATTTATGTCTTTTTATCCCCCTGCATATATGAACCTTGACTTTGTAGACCTTTTCCAAGTGGCCCATACCCATTAACCCCAGAATTTAGCCCTTCCTTCATCCATGTATTATCTTATCTAAGTTGACATTGTGATTTTAACCCACTCAGGCACACAGCTGTCACCTGAGCTGGTTACAGTTTATTTAAGCATTTTAGAATACATGGGAAATAATAGGATCCCATCTGCACTACAAAAGTCAACTGTGTATCAGGGAAAAACAATGTTCTAATCAGTGTCCTGGCTTAATTGTAACCGTGGTAATGATGAAACTCAAGGGAGACTGAGGGAAGGGGGGTGACTGGGATTGTTAATTTGACACCGAGGCTTTTCTTCTAGAAAGCGGTTTGATGCCGTTGTAGTTATTTCACACAGAATAAATGTGGCAGCCATCAAATGATGCAATCTCTTAGGAGCAAAACCTCCTGTATTTATGTAACAATCCCTCAGCCGTGTCTCTTAAACTACTGCTTTCTGAATGAATGTCAGGAGTACAGTTGTCTTGTACCTGCAACACTTTAGCACAAATGTTCCTCTACCTTAGGAAGACTTTGTCAGTATCAAGAGAACTGGAATTGAGGATTCCTAGGACTATTTAGATGTAATATTCTACATTATACATATTATATGTTCTTCTGTTGTTTGTGTGCCTGGTGTTCTCTGTTCCACCCTTGCAAACCTACTTTCAAATGCCATTCATATGCTTTTCAGTCACCTTTCCTTACTGGTAATAAAAGGAACCTATAGTCTGGACAAATACATTAGAAACTGAACAGGCTGCCTGCTTTTGTTCATTTAAGTGTGAAGAGCAGTCTCTTCTGTTGGCATTGGTGTGTCCTAAGCATGTAGGCTTGGAGTGCTAATCTTTGGGTATAGGTGCTGAAGTCAACCTCATCAAAACCAGGAATGATGTCAACAGTCATTGTTATTGCTTTGCCAACATTGAATGATTAGTGGAAATTTCTTAGCAGAATACCTCGCTGCTCTGCAAATGCTTTTAGTTGGTTTTACTTTATTTTGCTTGGCTATGTGCTCCATGGTCTGCTTCACAGAGCTGTAGCACTGCATGGAAAACTCAGCATCTTCTTTCCACTAGAGAAGCAATGACTGGTGAAGGGGGTGCTGAAAATGGAATACAAAAAGAAGGCTTCAATAGTCTTGATCACAGATCATCTGTGCAAAAACTTCCCCTAAGTGCAGATCCGTGCACAAATGAATTGTATCATTACACTGATTAGAGTAAAAAATGAAGACCTTTACCATAAAAACTGGTTTCAGTAGTTTACCAGCTAGTGCAGTGAGGTCATTCATTCCCTTTACTCTTGATTAATACAATGTCATGCATGTAGCAACTTGCTTCTAATTCTTTCAGGATTACTTCAGTTTCTCCAGAGACTTGCCAATGAGTAGTAATAAAACCAGCTTGGGCAGGTTGCAATTTGCCTCCCACATCCATGTAACAGCTGTGCCAAGGATGTGAACTCCTGGAGCGTTTAACTCTGAGAAAGCAGTTGTGTACTCCAGCCAGACTGACACTTCTGATGAGGTGGGTTAGGACTAGGCGTTTAGACCTTCTTAAAGTTGTGACTTCTCTTTCTGCAACCTTGCCCCTGCTGGAAGTTCATTGACATGAAGCTCAGCATCTGGCAGTATCAGCCTTGAAAGTGACTGTGACAGTCCCCGGTCTCTGAGTTTCCATGGTGTGTTGTGCACTCTAAGAAATTATCTGTGCTCTGACCCTGGCTGGCATGCTTGCTGTTTCACAAACAAATGCAACCTTGCTTTGCTTTCTCCAGATTTGCTTTTGATACTAAACAAACTGAATGTAAAAAATATAGCATGCAAGCTTATTGCAATGAAACTGAAGTCTAAAATCTCTATTAAGATACGTTGCAGTTGTGAAGACAGTGAAGTGGCTGAGAACTTAATTCTTTTGGTGCACTTTGAAATCACTGCTAAGGCAAGTTTGGGACAACTGGAAATCCACTTCTCACCTTGTGCAAAGGCTTATAGCGGTTTGAGCTCTTTCTCCCTCCCTTTCTTGGAGAGGTGACCTTTCTGTCTTTATTCACTGATATTCATATCTAAACCTCTTTTCTATAAAATGAAAATATACCTCCCCGACCTCTGATCTGCAAGACTCACCATTGTGTCTCTATTGTTTAGTAACTAATATACACTTTCCTTCCTGATTACCTCCCAGAGTGTCCCCAAAGCTCTACAAAACACAAGAAACAACAATTGTGTGTGCATCTTTATAAATCCATTATGTCCTTCTCACACTCATCTTTCATGGATGCTGCATGTAATTCACTGAAGGCAGAGTCAGTATCACCGTAGATGAGTAAAAATTATCTCACCTTTTGGTTTAGGAGTTACTAGGGTCAAATATCCAGCATTTTCCATGGAGATGTGAAACCCACCAGTGCTTCTATTCTGGTTAGAGTTACCCTGCCTTGTCTTGCACAGCCCAGTGTAGAAGAACATGCTAACAGTTACGTTTGTAAAATGTAGCTGTAACTGGAATATGTCATAGGGGAGCAGTAAATTTCCTGATAGTCTGTATTCTCAGCCTAGATTAATGACTAACTAAATTTACTGCTCATCCTACTCTTAACCACAATTTCAGTCTGAAGACGAGAGCATTTTCTGAAGCACTGCATACTTGTCACTTTTGAAGGTAGAAGTGATGTAGTAGGCTCTTGGTTAAGAGTATCTTATTAGCAACAGCAATGGTTTGGGGAAGGAGGCTGTTCGGCAGGCTTTTCTCTCTAGTTTTTAAGGTATTTTGTATATGCAAAAAAGGGAGATCTTGATAATTTGAAACAGAAATGTGAAGGACTAGCAGGAGATGAGGAAAAATAGAAACTAAGCAGAAAAATATTGCTAAAAATAAGTATAGCTGAGCTAATTTGCACTAAGTTTTTCTTGCTGATGTACCCTATAAAGTTTTGTTTATCTGCATTAAAAATTGTCTTTTTCCATCTGCTTTACTTAATCAAGGGGTTCCATTTTCCTTCTCTTTTTCAGTGGACCACTTTTCTGGACTTTCCTGGGGAACTGCAGAGTGTCTGCTGAGGAACAAGTTCTTCAAGTGGCAGAAGCTTTCAAATCTGTGCTGCCCACAAAGTTCAGAATAAAACCAAGCAGGATCCTGAAAGTAAAACTGAAATTAAGAACAGCATCTGCTAAAGAAGCAATGCCTCTTTCTTTGCCTAGGGAAAGGACTTATCAGATCAATGTGTAGTTGGGAATTGAATCCAGGTTTCCTGGGTCTAGTCTTATGACTGGTCCACAGACTGTGAGTTGTTGCCTTGTCAGTCACTTGAAGGCTTTGGATAAGTCATTAGAATAATCTCCAGAAAGGTCACTCTAGGATCAGGCTTCAGAGTTCTTGTCCAAACTGATACTTATTGTTTTATTTTGCTGTTGTAGAAATCAATGAAGTGTGAAATTCTGTAGTGTGAAATTAACTTTATTCCTGTTCATAAGTAATTGAGGTTTACATCCCTCATACCTGACAAAGTGGGACCGTGAGGAGATCAAACAAATGGAGGGGGTGGAAGAAAACTAATGACTGCTTCTACTGTTTGGGTACAGGCAGATGTAGCATGCGAACCTGAAAACTTATGATTAAATCAAGTCTTTTCTCTCTGTTGTTTAATCTGCTGACATGACTGTCCTTAATTCACTGCTCTCCAGATATTCAATCCTTGTCTGGTTAAGTGTTTGTTCTGATCTTTTTCCTCCATTCATGCTCTTGAGCTTTTTTAATTGTTTCCACCCTTTGCAGTCACCAGCATTCATGCTCTAAAGGGATTTAAAGGAAATATTACTCTTTTGGCTGGGTGAAGTGATGGATTTCCCCTGTCCTAATGTTCATTAAGAAATGCATAATGTATACTGCTCTGATGTGGTTTAAAGTCTCAGTGCAGGGACATAGAGCATAAAGGCTTAGGTGCCTGGAATCCTTCGTGTGTCGTGTACAAATTTTCTAAGTGCAAAGGCTGATTGTTTTAGTGTCTGCACCACCCTGTTTTTGAAAATAATTTGCATTCCTGATTGCAGAGAAAGGGACACTAGAGAAAAAATAATTTGAAGTATGATACAATAGTTTGAAGTATGATACATTCTTAGTGCATGTTTCTTGTATGTAAATTCATATTTACTATATGCGTGTTGTCTCAATTTTTACTTTTGGTCAAGAAAAAGGGCAGGGGCAGGAGGCATCTGGGCTCAGGAGCTGGATTCAGGAACACACAAATCAGGAATTAGGGGCAAAAAGGCAGACAATGTCCTCACTGTGTGTTGGCTCTTGAAGAAGAGAGACCCTTGTGATGCCTCAGGTTTATAGTGAGTATGAAGTATGAAGCGGGAGAATGGAATCCTCTGCTGGTCAGTTCGGGGTCACCTCTCCTGTCTGCCAGTCCCTGTAGGTATGACTGGTTTTTACCACTTTCCCTTTTGGCTCCAACAGCTCAAGAATGGCCTTTGTTACCACAGGAATAAATATAAGCAATGGCCTTCCTGCATCCTCTGTGCCCTGTGTGATCACTAGATCAGCTAGAGAGAAACGCTGTCTGAAACACATGCTGTTAACCTTCAGAAAATGAATTCACTCAGATGGGACTTAACTGAAGTTAGAAAACTGATTCTACTTTCACTTAAACCAGAACACAGTGACAGTGAATATCTATTACCAATAAGTATGTCCTCGAGCTATAGAAACTTTATCACAGTCTCATCAATGTCGCATACAATGTCTACATCTTTCTTGTAGTACTCTTATTTTGAAAAAAAATCTGCAGCAGAAGTTCTTCTCCCTATTACTTCACAGAAATTGAATGATCCTACATTGTCTTTAAAGGATGATTACTTAGGAAAGGAATTTTTCTTTATTGTATTTTGTTTGTTTGTTTGTTTTGTTTTTTTTCCATCTCCTTCTGCTCTACTCTCCAATAGCTCCAATGTTTAGTTGCTTCTTAGAGAAAACTGTGGTTAAAGTGGCAGGATGCTTTGAGCTCAGGCTGAAGGATAATGGGGAGCATAGGATCGAAGACTGGTATGTTTCTGTTTTCATTTGATAGACTTCTGGTAGGAAATAGTACTTTAAGTATAGAGTCCAGAACTACTGCCTCAGCTTGAAGAATGAGTGTATGTATTTAAATAAAGTGCTTTAAAAAGCCTGAAGTAATGCTTTCAAAGAAGGAAAAATTCATCCCACTTACAGAAATGTCTTTGAATTGGTTTAATATCAGGGTCAATCACATAGGTTTCTGTAGCTCTTTGGCAAGGGTAAATATTAGTGATGATTTTTAAGTTGTCATTTGTATGACCAGAATTTCAACATATTTAACAGTTTTTCTATGACTTGTTTGCTGCCTTGCTGTGCAGTCACTGAAGAGTTTTCATGTTTAAATGATGCAGAATAGTCTGAAGGACTGCAGGAGGCCAGAGCAAGAAGTTGAAATCTCAGGTCTTGTGAATGATAATTAAATATATTTTTAAGTACACAGGCTAGAGTACTGAAATGTTTTGTTCCTTCTAGATGTTTCTGACCTGGATAATGTTGCGTGGTTACTTTTCTGTTAACTGGAACACAAGATTTTAAAGCTTATCTGGTTTGTGTATGTCTGCCTCACTTCATAGCCTTGGGTTTTCTAAACTTTTACATATTGCTGAAATTTTAAAGAAATAGTGTGTGGATTTTGAACCCTTTTTTTCCTCTTTCTGAGTGTTTTGCTGCTTAAGAGGCTATTAGAATGGAAGAGGTTGCAGAAAACAAGCAGTTCTTCTGTACATATTGTTGTATTCCTGCCTAGTACTTTCCTTTCAAAAATCTTATGACTATGTTTTGGAAGTTGTGGCAGGCAGACTATGACTCTTCTATTTAGTTTAGTTTTCCAATTCAATGTGTTTAAAAGCTGGCACAAGCAATTTATCATTTACTTGCCAAGAGTTGAATACAGCTGTCAGAGAACATACATTTTCTCCTAAAAAGGGGTTAATGTGTGTTTAAATGAGGTGTCTATGTGCTTGCCCACTGTATTTATTGTATTAGTGTCAGAAATACAGCGATTAGAGTTCCCATCTGGTAGAAGAATTTCATATTGCTCTCGGTTCAGGCAATTTCTCGTTCAACTTAGATCAGTGTTCATCTGTCAGTCTTTGGTCTTCAGCTTTTACGAGTAAGAAAAAATCTGTAGTGGGAGACTTACAAACAATTCTTTTTTTCTGTGTAGTACATGTGATTTTTTTTAAAAAAGAAAGATGTTTAAAGAAGGCTACTCAGGTGTTTAAGATGCATGGGAATGCTGAATTCTGACATGAGGTCTGAATTATTTAGTCATGCACTTTCTCCTTTTTCTTGATATCAGTGACACCATTAGTACTTTTTGCGTGGTGAGGTAATGCTCAGCTCAAATGCAAGTTCTGTTTGGACTCAAACAATTGAGTTTTTATAATT
>WAAB01015471.1:732-60523 GCA_013389865.1 Piaya cayana | reverse complement strand
TTTTTTTTTTTTTCTTCTGAATCATAACTTATCCCACTGTGATTTACCGTGTGTCCTTAAAACTTCCTGGAATCTCCACCTGCAGTAGCACTACACTCAGACTACATATAATGAAATTTCTGACGAGTGTGGTGAAATGCTGGAACAGGTTATCAAGAGAAGTAGTAGATGTCTGATCCCTGTAAATATTCAAGATGAATAGGGTGCTGAGCAACCTGATCTAGTTGAAGAAACTCCTGATCACTGCAGGGAGAAACATGGTCTAAATAACCTTTAATTGTTCCTTCCAACCAGACTGATTATATGATTCTATGATCCTATGATTCTTTGGTACCTCTGTGGCTCAGGTAATGTAGCTGATCATCATGGCTTTGTACAAGACAAGAAACCTTCCTTTAATTCAGATGGCTTACTTAAGGATTTGAAATCAAAACTGAGTTTCTTTCTCTCTACAATGTCAATGGTTAATAAATACATAAGCAAAATTTAAGCTAATATTTTGAAGAAAATCTAAAGTTCTGGCCTAACAACTAAATGAGCTACTCAAAGTAGATCTCCAAGAATTATTGTATGTCATTTGGTGGGGAAGGGTGGAAAGTGTAAATCTATCCCCATATGTTGTGCAGTAAGAAGTTTTTATTGGAAAGTTTTAAGGATTTTGCTATGTTCTGGTTTAACCAAGTATGTTAAGCTATTGAAAGGGCTGGAAAACAAGACTTACGAGGAGCGGCTGAGGAAACTGATTTTGTTTAGCCTTGAAAAGAGGTGGCTGAGAGGAACCTGAAAGGAGTTTGCAGAGAGTAGAGTGCTGGCCTCTTCTCCCAAGTGACAGATTGATAGGACAAGGTGGAATGACCTCAGGCTGTGCTAGGGGAGATTCAGACTGAATATCAGGAAAATGTTTTTCACAGAAAGGGTCATTGGGCACAGGAACAGGATGCCCAGGGAGGTGGTTGAGTCACCATCCCTAGAGATACTTAAAAGACAGGTAGACGAGGTGCTCAGGGGTATGGTTTAGCCATCTAAAGGTTTAAACATCTCAAAATCTATAGATGAAGTGTTCCAGTGCTTGTTTATGACAAAAATGATTTCCCCCAATGTTTTATTTAATCAGGATTTGCCATATCTGAACTCGTGTCTGCTATCTCTTGTCCTATCACTGTATGTCTCTAAGAATCAGAACTCAATACAGCCTCTAATTAGGTATCTGTAGACAGCTATGTGGTCTCACTCAAGACTTTTCTTCTCAGTCATAGAATCATAGAACAGGTGATAGGACAAAGGGCTGCCCAGGGAGGTGGTGGAGTCAACATCCCTGGAGGTATTTAAAAGATGGGTAGACAAGGTGCTCAGGGACATGGTTTAGTGGTAGATAGGAATGGTTGGACTTGATGTTCTAAGAGACCTTTTCCAACCTGGTGATTCTGTGATTCTATGATTCTATGTTACATCATATCACTACTAACATATGCAATGGGACAATGAAGATTCCATGCTGCATGAATATATTTTTTTAATTTCTTAGTGAATCATTTAAATTGAAAAAGAATACAGAGAAGAAAATATTCCAGGATGCATGTTTCATTCCTATTTATTATCAGGTAAGTTATTTACTTAGGGTACTAAAATAGTGCTCATATTTATTAAGCCGTGCCAGTAGGTCTCTTTCAATTATAATTTGAATTCAACTGGGAGATTTTAGTTTTGTATGTATACTCTCCTTTTCTAGGCAATTTTAACCTTGGAATGATAAACCACTAGTCCCAGATACAGAAACTATTAGTCAAAGAATTAGAGCATGTCCATAGTCATAATAAAGATAGGAAGACATTTCTAAGTTATTTTCTTTTAAGTAATTTCATTCCTGTTCAGTGAAGTTGTGCGTATGCAGTTAATGCCCAACAATTTTAACTGCAATGTCTCTTAGAACATTTAAATAGTCAAGGTCATAAAATTTTACTGCTTGCTACTGAAGTCTCAAAATCTTAATGTATACTTCTGAGAAGTGAAGGAGATTTTGATAGTGCCCCAGAGCCCACATCTATCCCAGGACAAATATGTTTCCTACTGGAAAGAATCCCAAGCCACTATAAGGGTCTCCCATTCTGAACAATCAGGGAACAGGACTATATCCATAACAAAACCCAGACACACCTTAAATTCATAACAAAACATCTAAACCCTTAAATGGATGAAGGACCCTCCTTTCACAGGAGTCAGGACTCTATCAGAAAGTATATACTGTTCATATGCTTTCCTAGTAGCAATTACTATATTTTTCACATCTACAACTCCCATTGCCAAAGATATCCCTGTGTATTTATGTAATAATTTTGGTTTGATATTTGGAAATAAATAACTCAAGAAAGTTATCTTTATTTTAAACACTGAGAAAAGAAATTCCAGTGCAAACAAGAGCATCTAGTGATTTCATTGCTAGCAGGAAGAGCTTTATCACATTTACCTCAGATGCTTACTCAAGACTTTTGAAACTATCTCTCCTCAGTACATACAGCTATACCTGGCTTAGGCCAACAAAAGTTAGGTGGAATTCTTTCATCCTTTGATTTAGATATTTCCTATTTTATGTCCAGTGGTTATGTATAGCCTTTATTACCTAAATCCTTGACATCTTCCAAAACGTGATTTTGATGCAAATATAAAATATTAATGTGAGCTAAGAGTCATAGTAGACATAATGAAAGCATTCCATCAATACTTAACTCACTTCAGAATAGGAACATCACTTGGCAGCAGCTAAGACTTTGACATTAATTCATCTCCAGGACCGATATACCTTAATGATTTTAAGAGTCACTGTGACAGAGGTGGCTTTTTATTTTTTCAGGACAGCTTGCTCCATCTGTACTCTTCTGGTTTTATTTTTGAGAATTTTTTCCTTTGAGTTTGGGATTGATGCAAACATTCAAAATCCTCACCATGCTTTGTAAGCTTCTTTTTTAAAGGCATCTGTTATTTTTAAGGGCTAAGTGTATCTGAATTAGCATGCAATGTGTTTTAGCTGTTGTGTTTATTCCAACATCACAAACAGAGAATTCAGGACAGAACTGTAGAGCAGAGTTTTTTTCAGATCTGCTTACTTTTATATGTTCTAGTTTACACTTGTTTCAGACTCCTAGAAAATCTCCAGACACATTCCAGAAACATGAACATCCAAGGTTCTTTGAAAATTTAGTGCTTAAGTAGGAATTTAAGCAAACATTTTTCAAAATCTGAGATTGTAGTCTTACATATACTTAAATCTGCTACCTGTATATGACAGTAATCAGTAATTCCAAGACTAAGCCCACAGAGTTGAGATCAATTATGAATTAAATTAAAAATTCAGAGCACTGTATAAGGTCAATAACTTCTCGGTAGTTTCTTGCTTTTTCCATTGACTGAAGACAGAATCTACATGGCTGGCTCTGAGGCAACTCACAATAAAAGAGATATTTTCCAAAGTGACTATATCATGAGTTTGTTGAAAAGTTGAAAGTATACACCCAATTTTCTTTTAAATATTAGATATACTAAAAATGAAACAGCGTAAATGAATATTGAACCATGACTTAAACTAATTCTGAACCAGTAGGCTGTCTGGAGTTTCTTAATTCTTTTCTGTTGCTTTTAGTTTCCTGCTAAGGATTACATGTGCAACCAATATCCAAAAATGATGAAATACTGATAGAAAGGCTATTATTGCATAATTTCTAGCTGTGACTGGGACAAGAGTAGAAATACTAGATGATGATGATGATTGTTTTTATTACTACTACTACTACTATTACTTTAATAAAAGGAAATTAAAACCAACATAGTCTTCTCTAGGATTTCCTGATGGGCAGAAACCTAAGTTCTGATAAACTGCGGATCTTTATTAAACCAAACCAAAACTGATTACATCTTGCTTTGTGGCCTTCTGCCATGGAATACTGATCATAGGCTGAACAGCATTGATGAAAATGAAATTCCATGTAAGTTGCAAATCTTTATTATATATCAGGCAGCTCTAGCAGAAAATAAAGAGGTAAGAGATAAGACTTTTTTTTTTCTCCTTTCCACATCAGTGCTGCACAATGGCAGGATTCATTTATGATTCTTTTGTTCATAGAACAGTTATTTCTTTTCTATCAAGTTCAACATACTGTACTAAAGTCAGTAACAACAAAACTCAACTGAAACCCCAAAGGAAATATAATGTAGGACACCAGTCATCATTTTAAAATAACAAAGTAATTTATAAATACTATCTTCATAGAAGTAGTGTGATCAGTATTTACACAACGATAGTTAAAGGAAGTTGTGGAAGGAATGTAAAATACGTAAATTGTCCTTCAGGTATTATTTATTAATATTAGTTATTCCTAAAATTCAATAGCAGCATTTTTTGTTAGTAGAACCCTATCTAAATGTCATTATACATTTGTTTATGTAAATCCATATTCGTCCAGTAACAGTTTATGCTTGTAAAACTACATTTTTAGACAACTGCGGGTGGCTGGAAATGACAGTAGAGGAATGAGAATGTCAGTGCTAATTTATCACCATTTTGATTTTTCAGTATTAATAAAAGCCAAACAACTTTCCACCAGCAATGGGGAATTTGACATATATTCCAAAATTTGTGTAAATTCACCACCATTTCCATTTCTGCCAGAAATGTGCACATGTGACATGTATGTTAGAAATATACTTGCAGAAATGAGGTACATGAGCAATTAGCATGATTAACCATTCCAGTTTAGTCTGATGTTTACTCACATCTTTGATAATATGCTTCTGCCAGCAGGGATCCATATACTGAAGTCCTTCAAAGGGGCCAAACACATTTCAGATATGTTTCTATGGGCATGTGTGTTTGATATGTGAGTTTGTCTAATGACTGGGAATACACTTCTGGTTGGTCCTGGGAACATGGAGCTTTGTCAACCTTGCCTCTGTTGGATAACTGGATTTGGTTCTCCTCTAACAGATTCTCCAAAGTAAAATGCATCTTTCTGTCTTGTCTTACTTGACAGTGCAGTATAATTCTCTGAACAGCACAATTTCTGAGACAATTTTTAAAATTACTTTTCCCTCTGGTCTATCTCTAGCTCATTCTAGGAGTATGGATTAAGCTCAGCTGGTCCAGATAACTAGACTAGGAAAAGCATGTGGATATTGTACTGTCTTTCCAAAGGAACTTAAAGAACTATTGAAATATAGTCTAATAAACTGAAGCAGAAACTGGGGGGGGGAAAAGTGATGTTTATTTTAGAATTGTTTCAGAAATAAAATGATATCTAATTACAAAATCAAAGAAAATAAAGACAGAGAAAGAAAGAATGAAAATTATATTATATGAAGAGAGGGATAAGTGTTCTCAGCACAAGTAGTGTGCAAAGTAGATTAAAAATCATCAAAGAAGATGGAAAAGAAAGAATATTTACAGAGATTAGACAATGCCAGACTCGCAAACATCTATTTGAGAAAAGAAACAATAAGGCAGTGACAGGCTTCTATGTGTAATTTTTATTTATTTACTTGGAAGCACACATTAAATAAATGGAGTCATAGAATTGTGGATAGACAAGGATAAGTAGATAACGGGAGCTGAAGTGGAGGGAATGCTAAAGGAAGAATCTGGGACAGGAAGAAAAAAAACAGAAAAAACTTAGAGAGCTTTAGATAAAGAATCTGTTGTGAAAAAGTACAGAAATGTTACACTGGATATGGAGAAGAATTATTTCAGTAGGTAATGTTTGAAAAATACAGAATAAGATGTCAGTTTATTATTGAGTTTAGGCCCTTGCAATCAAATAGGCTCAACAGGCTGCCCAGGGAGGTGGTTGAGTCACCTTCCCTGGAGGTGTTTAAGGCACAGGTGGACGAGGTGCTAAGGGTCATGGTTTAGTGATTGATCAGAATGGTTGAACTCGATGATCCGGTGGGTCTCTTGCCAACCTGGTTATTCTATGATTCTATAATTCTATGAAATACACCCAAGCACTCAGAATTTTATACAAAGTTTCTGTTAATTATTCATTGTTAATTGTACTACAGCTCACAAAGCACTTTCCAATTCTAAGGAAATATATATATACACTTAAAGAAAGACTCAAAGTCACAGCTGTGAAAAGGAAGCAAGAAACATCAAAGATACTGGAAATATTCTACTTTCAGCAGTATGTAATTTGATAATCTCCATGCCAAAGGGAAAAGAAGAATAATCTCAGTTTCACAAAAAATAATGTGTTAAGAATTTCATCCTGTTCCAAATCTGGTGATCAGCTGAATACTGAGTACTTGAGCAAGACATCAACAGGAAAAGAAATCAAGATTTTAACATCAGTGAAACCTCTATACATACTGTTATGTACATTATCTTTTTTCTGTGATCACTATCTAAAGTTTGATAAGAAAGTGGAAATACCTTAAATATTGTATATGAAGTGCAGTGAAAAAAAATCTTCTCAAGCTGGTGTATGTGATAAGCAGAGCCATGAAATATGCATTTATTATAATAAAGTACTTTGAAAATTAGAAGTACAGCTGAATCTCATGCTAAGGTTATTTAAAATGGGAGTGAAAGTGTGACTACAATTGGAAAAAAACCCCTTGCAGATAGACACTGCATTTCTCAGATGCATAAAAGTCATAAAGTTCAAAGTTTTTTTGTCTTTTTTTAATCTACCATTGTCACTGAAGAGGCTGGAACAAGTATTTTATGAAAAAATGAAAGTTTTCAAGTATTCGTGTAAATCTCCACTTAGTCTTTGGTGATTATAATTTCCTGTCGCACCCGCAGTGGGTAATAGCCTAAGCTATGCTAATCCTAGTAGCTGGTGACTTGAATTACTGTTCTCTCCACACTAGAAAACATGCTAGTAAACTGTTACGGTGTAAGTGTAATATTTTTTAAACTCTTCATGCTGGTAGACAGAGTAAAAGCAGCTGAAATACTGAGTTTATTGGTCTTTTCCTCTGCCAAAGCAGTATGTACTACAAGAACATTTTTGTCTTATGGGTGTTGTTATATACAGTGTGCAAGGCACAGCAGTTTCCACTAATTCCCTTACAAAGTCATTTTATACCTCACTACAGGAACTGTAATATAACAACTTTTTTTAGATATATTTGTTTATTTCTTTTTATTTTCTTTGCACCTGGTTTATACCTTCTTACTATTATTTCTTTTTAATCTTTTAATCAGGCATTATATATGAATAATTTAAGACATGGTCATATGTCAGTTTGAGGCACTTTCTTCTGAAGTCTTTCCAAGTACTGATTATTTTTCTTGTAAGGAGTTACCTGTAAGTGAAAGGGATATATTGAGTACAAGTAGCTGGTTTCCAAGAAGATGCATATAATGTAATTATATGTTCCTGGTCTATGGCATTGATTTCTGTTCAGATTATAAGAGGATTTTTATCTACTTATAAACTGTAAACTAATTTCTAATGTTCTGCTTAATATCCCCTTTAGGTATGCTTTATTTTCACAGCTTAGTGGTTCCTGAGATATGAGGGATAACACGAGGATTTCTATAGAAAGCATAACTGAGATGCAAGTGCTACCTTTTATTCTTAACAGAGGTGATATGATGGCATTTAACAATTTCAGATAAACTGAGGCTGATGACTGAGTTGATAAGTGGAAATGCACAGCAGGTGCAGAATCCCACATGAAGAATAGAAATAAACCCAGGCAATGATTCTTTAATGAGCTATTAAGCAGATTATTGCACAATAAATATATCCCTTGACAGAAACGAAGAGGCACTGTAGATGCATTTTACTTCTTTATTCTTCCTTCAAGAATACTAGTTCACTTTTCATTGCCTTGTTTTTCTGGCTTCACTTAAGTGCAGTTCTGGGTCATTTAGCACTCATCTTTCCTCAAAAATAGAGGCTTGGTCATGTGGGTTCAACATTTAACTTCCTACTGCTTTTAGTAAAGATAGACCAGCTTGATGAATGATAATATTGAAATACACAACCTGCTAAAATCTTACATGCTTATAGAAACCTAACAGTTGTGTGAGCGTTTAAAAGCATATCTAGAAGATATTAGCAAGATGTTTCATGTACTTCTAGAGATTTCATGTTCTTAAATAATCATAGCAATTTTTCTCCATGGGACATAGAAACAACTCGACATTTTGAGGCCATTCCCCCTTGTCCTATCACCTGTCGCTTGGGAGAAGAGTTCAGCACCCACCTCTCTATAACCTCCTTTCAGGTAGTTGTAGAGAGCAATAAAGTCACCCCTCAGCCTCCTCTTCTCAAGGCTAAGAACATCCAGTTCCCTCAGGTGCTCCTTGTAAGACTTTTCTCCAGCCCCTTCATCAGCTTTGTTGCTCTTCTCTGGACACGCTCCTGAGCATCAAAATCCTTGTAGTGGTCAATTAGGATCTCTGCTTGACTTGCTCCAATTAAGTCAGTAATATCTGGCATTGCCATTTATAATCTTACTTTGCTAGTCAGCAAAGACTTGCATTTATTCTTTTTGTTAGCATCATTAATTAATCTTTCTGTATGATTATTTTTTCCTTGTAGTTCATATTTGAACTTGCATTGTTGCACTTTCTCTTCTGAGCTCTTCAAAGTTAGTCTAAGATTAAAGAATTCAGTTCTCTTTGAAGTTTGGAAATCTTTTTTATGGCTTAGCTGAAAATTATCTCTCTTAATTACAGTATAGTGGAAAAGCGTTTAAGTATCTAACTCCTCCCTTCTGCTTTGTGGTACAAGCTCTTTTGTTATTTGTACTGTGGTAATACCCAAAGACCCCAGCCACATAGCATCTGCTAAAAAACTACACACACTAACCTTAGTAGAAGACACCAACAATTTATAGCCCTAACAGATTTAGACCCAAACAAAGGTCACCAGATATTTTAATTTCACTAGAATTTGGATATTAATCTCAGACAAATTTCTGAATATAGATCAATCACTTTTGTCTGATGTACTTGAAAACTGCCTCACCGAACTCCAGAATGGTTGCTTAGAAAGCTTTATGGCTACTAAAGATATACAAACTACAGCTGTTATCTTGTACTTCTACTGAAGAGAAAAGTTCTCCTCATCTCATGAATGTCTTGAATGAAAACTCACCAAGCAATTCTGAAAAGAAAAAAAAAAGTACACCTCTGAGATATGAACAAACTCCACATTAAGTCACCTAAATTTTGAAGTCTGTATGTGTTTATGTATCAGCAAGGCAGCTTACCTTACTAGCACTTACAGTATCAGATCACTTTTGAGAAATGGTTACTGGAATTTGTGAATGTTTTCTTACTTTCTGATGGATTTCTGAGTTATACTCCAGCTGTACCAGTCCAAAGTAGATGTACTGATTATCTCAAATAGTCTCAAATGTAACTGAATATGCTGTGTATGAATCAATAGCTAATGCAGCACTGGGAAAACAATACCACTGCCTGAGTTCAGGTAACTCATACCACATGAGGAATCCTTTGGAATTTTGCCAGGTCTGTAGCTACTACCCCATAAAAACACAGATTCCTTGTAATTTCTGTGCCACAACTGCCTGCTTCCAACATATGTGTTAAAGCAACAGTAGACACTAAACTGAGATGTCTGAATCAATCCTGAAGAAAATAATCTTTTATGCTGTCTCTGTCTAGGAAGAGTGGTGCAATGGAATCCATTCCAATGGATGGCGAAATAAGTAAATAAAATATAGCCAATGTACTTTTTCAAATACTAAAATATTCCTAAATTATTTTTCTTTTAAGGCAGTAACATTACAAATTTTTTCAAATGAAGATCTAGTAACACATCATCAAACAACTTTTTCTATTAAGTATTTATCCATTGTAGTTGATCTATCTGTCCAAAAACATTTCTTAATTCAGGTACCCAGGAAATAATGCTCCTTGCAATTGCATACAGAACACTAACTACTTTACATTATGCAGAAATAAAACAATCTACACCAGAATTAAGATATATGCTTTCTCTTGATGACCTGAAAATTTATGGAACTTGTTGAACTATTCAAAGTAATACTAAGTCCTAAGTGTCTGACAAGCTTCATAAACATTGCAAACATGACTTTAGTTCTGGTATTCACTCCATTTCTCCTTCTCTACGCCAGCTCATAGAATACAGTTTTACCAGCAGTTTTAACAGCATGGAATAGAGAAAAGCACTAGAGCATTGTGCAGGATTGTTTGGAATAAGCCATGGAAAACATATTTTAATCTGTACATGGAAATACAATGCCAATGTAGATTACAACTTTGTAGCCATAGAACTACAATATTTCCATTGCTAGCACCAGATCTCAGAATTTGAGGGAGAGGGGATATAAAGAAGGAAAGAAAGAAGCCGCAATTCTTTCGCCTTGTACAATGTAAATTTCTGTTTAGGTTTGTTAGTCAGAATTTTCAGTCAGACTACTAAATTTCCACTAAATTAGCATAGGATTGGTGGTATCAAACTTCATGGATGTGATTTAAATCAAGATTCAGGCACCAGATTGAGATGTATGGAGGGAATGGGATCTAATTACCTAAACATTAAACGTTAGTGTATCTAAAATTACACATCTTGTCTTTATGCACATTTTAAACCGTTGTTCCATAAAAAGGTATTATATCTCAATGAAATAAATACTAATTTGAATGAAGCTTTACATGTTCATCTGTATATCTAGTCCTGAAAATTATGTATTTGAAGGTACAAGGCATAGCAATGTATTACAACGTGAATAAATTCAAGACATTTATTTCTGATTTTTTTTTTTAATCTCTAACTGTCATAATTTTTCTATGCTTAGTCAATAAACAGCAGGGAAGAAAAAACTGAGATATGCTGTTATTTTCATTTTCTAAATCTAAATCTTCCTTGTGCTGTAAGATACTATTTAGTGTTTGATCAACAGCCTATGATTGCTGGACTGCTGTTCACAGGTAATCTGTATCACATATAAGATTTTTCTTCTAAAGATTGTTTAATGTAAATGCTGATGATTCCTAGATTTCTGTACAATTTTATGTGTCTATTTGTATTAGCTGATATTTTGATTTACCACACATAAATCCTGTGCTCTTTGTAAAATCTGTCTGTCACAACATAATAAAATAAAGTAACTTTATAAACAGGTTACTTAAGTACCATAGTTTTATTGTTGTCTGAAAAGTCTATATTTGCTTTTCTGCTCATTTAATTTCTGTTAATTTGTACAATGAGAAATGCACCCAAACCCCAGTCATTTTTTCCTTCATATTCTTATTTCTTAGTCTTTGACACTTGAGTTCAAACATTTTAACTTTACTAGACTTTTTATGCCTTCATTTTCTTATTTTATTAATTTTTTTGAGATGATGACCAAGAAAATCAACACAGTCTAGAAAACACATTAATAATATTTGTAGACAGAACTTGTAGAATACAGAGTCACTGAGGCTGGAAAAGATCTCTAAAATCATCAAGACCAAACACCAGCCTAATACCATCCTGCCTACTAAACCATGTCCTTAAGTACCACATCTACATGGTTTTACAACATCTCCAGGGATGGTAAGTCCACCACTTCCCTGAGAAGCCTGTTCTGATACTTGACCACACTTTCAGTGAAGATTTTTTTCTACTATTGAATCTATATCAATCCCAGTACCAAGGTCAGGCAGACTGGTCTGTTTCGGGCTCGATTAACACCAAAGAGAAGACCTCATTTTAAATGTGCCATGTGAAATGTATATGAATATTTAGGCTAAAAGAAGGAATGAGCTCTGAGTGAACTGAATGTGAAATATTTAAAACACCAGATTTATGACAAATCTCCCCCTAAGTGAACACATCAAACTCTGAGAGATATTCTTAACACTTCAGTTAGACATTCAGTTATCTTAGATGAATAACTTCCAGTACCCATTTTGTTTGTAATTAAAAGATCAGAAGTCTGATTTAAGTTTTCCAGACTTTCTCAGATGATGTCTCAAAAAATAATGCAACCAAACAAAAAAAGTGTTACAAATTTCATTCTTTGTTTCCTGAACTTATGGGATGTTTTCCTTTCACTTTTCTTCTAAAATCCCCATTTATTTTACCTGACAATATAATGGTTATAATAATGACAGCTTTTCCAATTCACAGATTATTTCCAAGTGCAGACTCTCCCACCAAATTATATTAATCTTTCTTCTGTGATGAATAACATTGCATTTTGTGTATCTGAATTTTTCAGCTTATAATTCATTATTAGGTAAAATAACACTCTAACCTTTATACACAACATAAATGAATGCCTGAATTCCCTTGGGCTCTGTATTATTTTCAACTTTTTTTTTTAAAAGTTGTTGCCATCTCAACAGGACACACATACTCTTATAGGCAGTGAACTGTAATGAGAATGACTATACCATTTTGTTTGGTTTTTTCTGCCTGTGGGCAATTTCTGAAGTTATTTCTATCAGGTTAGACTCAGCAACTCTCAGAGGTCAGCTTCTAAAATAAAGCAGGACTGCTTTCTCCAACACATAAGATTTGCTGCATGCATTTTTATTTTTTTAAATGTGTGTACTTCCTAGAATAAAAAAAAAAAAAAATGACAGACCCCCAAAACAAAAAAGCTCAAACAGATGACAAAAAACATTCTTAATGGATTTGTGAGACCGAATCATGTAGGAAGCCAAAGGAGCAGAAAACAGCATATTTTAAAATCAGATTAATTTCTTAGAGTGTAAAACAGTTGCAGATCATGACTTCTTAAGACTAACAAAATACTAGATAACCAGAAAGGGAAGATATATAACAGAACATGTGTGTATATTTGTGTGGTAAGAAGGTAGATTTTTAGAAATTTTTGCATACTTCTTTTGGTACTTCCTGTAATGCCCATCATTGTTCATTATTTATGTGCAAAAATCAAATGAATCAAGTAGTTCTTATACTCCTAAGATGAGATTTGTCTCACTTTGCTTTAATTCTCTGAAAATTTTATAGTTAATCATTGCCATCAAACATAGCTATGCATGGTCCTCCTATTATAGGAAGTCATTTAACCTTAGTCAGGGATAAGTTAATTTTTTGAGATGTCTTTCTCCCCGTTGACTATAAAAGGAGCCCAACCAACTTATACATGTTGTTCCTAATGGGCAACAAGAGAAGAAATTATATTTCTAATTACAAGCCATAATCTTACGAAACATACGATGAATAGGATTCATCTCACCTAATTTTAGAAGTCAGCAGTAGATATATGCACCTGAGTTAGTTTATTATAATGTGATTTTTTTTTCCATTGTGAAACAATGCTCATGTCTATATAATGCTATGTCTAAATACTAGTAATTTGAGTGAGCAGGACACACACAGATAAGAAAGAAAAGGAAGAAACTAAACTTGTAGAGTTTTGTAGAAACACTTGCCTAGAAAGAGAAAAAAACAAAAGATTGACATACTTATCTAATTAAAACAGATTAAGACTGTTTACCACAATTTTTTTTTCTCTCATTAATGTAAAGTCTTAAGTGTGCAAAACCACACATATACACACAATATAGTATTTTAGAGAGAAATACGGAGGGGGTTATTCTATCTATCTATTTATTTAATTCTTCACATCAGAAAAAAGCTACATGAGTATGTCAAGACATGCATAAACAGTTCTCAGGGATATCAACAGTATTTCTCACACATGCAAGAAGCAATATTCCTGGAACTATGTAATGTTTAAGAAGCCAATTGATGTGAAAATACTAGGTAAACCATACATTTCATTATTATCAGTGATGTAGTATTTACTTTCTAAAAGCCAGTATTTGTTGAAAGGAATATACTGTTATACCAAAGCAGATGCTGAAATTTAAAGTTTCAAACAGAAATTTAAACGTAAAAATATTTAAATTGTATGTGGTTTGTCAAGTAAATGTATAAAAATCTTCTCAGGTATTGCAGTTGATACTTCAACTAAACAAAATATAAAGCTGAAAGAACTTTCATAAACTTTGAAAATCTGTTTTCCTGTACCAAAAGCTCAGTTCTCACAATTCTGAGAATTCGAAGTGCACTATTATTTATACAGAAGAGACTTGTCAGCTAGAAAATTTAGTTGCTGTTATTAAGTATTGCAAAATACATAAGAAACACTATAAAAGCCTCAGATATCTGTCCACATCTTCATTTGAAAACACAGGAAACATGGTCTGTGTCTAAACTATACTGCAAAATAGCCATGTCTTGTGGTGTCCTGACGGGCAAGCCCAAGCAACCTGCTGAAAAGCCGCACGGGTGTTTCCCTCATATATCAGGTTTCTTTTCAACAAAAATGTGAGCAAGAAAGCAAAATGTCTCAAATGTTCTGAAGCTTTTCAGTGGTGGATCAAGTAGCAGGGAAATATTCCTAAGCACTTCTGTGATAGCTTGGGTGAGACCCTCCCCCAAACCTTACAGTAGTGCAGCCCTTCTCCCTTCCCCCCCCCCACCCCCCCCCTTGTACAAGCCCAAGAGAATAGGGAAAAAGAAAGAAAGAAAGACTGAAATGCTGAAAATGAGCAGACCAAAGCTGTACGATTATATACACATGTATTAACACTTATATGCAACTAGAATACCATGTACACAGGATAAGAGACCCCGAAAAACCTTCTCCTACCCCAAAGGGAAATATAAATCCAAAACAGATCAATAAAAACTAACAAGAGAAAATCTTACTACTCTCCTTAGATAGCAGGACTTCATTAAGCAACGCCCCGGCACTCTGCGTCTCTCAAAGTCCACAAGGCTTCACTGGGCCTCACTCCTCCACACCAGCAGGCTGATAGCAGTGAGAGAAGTTGCTCACAGGACCACCGGAAGAGAAGAGAGAGCGAAAGTGTGTCTGACCTTCTGATTTATACCCTAGTTTACGTAGAAAATCGCATGGAATACTGGGAAATGGAGTTTTTTCTCAGCTACAACCTGGTTGGGCTAAAAATCAAAACCATTACAACTTCACGTTAGACATATTCATATCACCTGAGAAATTAGGACAGTATTTCCTGTCCTGAGGTCCACCTTGGCCTCATATTTCATGATAATAAGCTGAGCCAGTGGTATAGCATCACAAAGTATCTAAGGGAAGTAGAAACAGGCAAACCTTAAGTTATTACAACAATGAGCCACACTAAAAACCTATGAGGTAGACAAAAATTAAAAATATTTTACATGGAAATTAGGGACATCTAGTCCTCACAGCTTATACTCAATCATTGTGTGAATGTCCCACAGGTATTACCTGTCATTTCATTCAGTGACTCAAAGAAAAACGCAGTCCCAAGCTTTTGTTAGTCTCCAGACTAAATTTTCCTCTTTCATGTGAACTGAAGAGATTAATGGGTCTATTCTGATCTTCCTGCACATAGAAACACTGGTACCACCAATGAGAGTTCTTTGAAAATAAAAAGACCAGAAGAGAGAATAACTGCCCCATTGTGCAGGAGAGGAGAATTTATCTTTAATGATCCCATTACCTTCAGCTATACTGCTAAAAATTGCTACAGTAAATAAGGTACTTATATAGATGCTNCCCTTTATGTGAAAATTTTTTTCCTAATGTCCAGCCTAAATCTCCCCTGGTGGAGCTTGAGGCCATCCCCTCTTGCCCTGTCCCCTGTCACTTGGGAGAGGAGGCCAGCTCCCTCCTCTCTATAACCTCCTTTCAGGTAGTTATATAGAGCAATGAGGTCTCCTCTCAGCCTCCTCTTCTCCAGGCTAAACAACCCCAGCTACATATATTCATTGTTGTTCATTTTTAATTAAAACTAAGGTGCTGAAAACAGCCATGACAAATACATATGAAAGGCATTAAATATTATAATTTGAATTGTTAATTATGCATTATCACATTGACAAGGTAGTATTTTCTGGTGAAAAGACAGGATTCTTTACTTAAATACTAATATAACTTCATTGACAATTTCAGCTACAGGAAAAAACGTACGTTGTGCATATAAAAACAATACAGTTTGCAGAAAACAATTGTACATGGGATTTATTTGTGTTTTGAAAGATCAAAAATTCACCATGAATACTTTTTCAGACTTATATTTAAGCTTTGAAAGACAGTAATGCACTTATACCATAACAATTCCAAACCAGAAGACAAATTT
Organism: Piaya cayana; assembly: GCA_013389865.1. Lineage (NCBI taxonomy): Eukaryota > Metazoa > Chordata > Aves > Cuculiformes > Coccyzidae > Piaya > Piaya cayana. The sequence goes on along the minus strand of WAAB01015471.1, from coordinate 44,418 downwards.
TAAAAGGTTTTTCAAGAGCCAATCCAATTATATAGTTAAATATTGTAAAGTACATCATTACTTAAAATAGTGCAAACAAGACAGTCATCTAGATGTATCCCTGGTAGAAACTTATTTTCACAGGAAGAAGTATACTAGAACTCTCTTATCATCAGTTGCACTGTGTAGCTGCCTCAAAGCCACCAGAAAATTTGTTAGAAAGCTGAGGGTTTTCTTAAGGCACTAAAATGAACACCACTCTTTTTAGCCCAATGTTTTAGCAGAATAACAACAGCTAAAAGATAATTAAAATTCTGGTCCTCTTCAGGATCATGACAGAAGCAAAAAAGTGTGACCTGTCCTAAAACCTAACTGCTTCTCTGCTATAATTGCTTTCTTTATAAAATATAAAGAAATATCTGCTTGGAAAAAAGATATTAGAAAGCTGGTTCTGACGGGTGAGTGACACAGATATCTCATTGAAAAGAATGCAATACAATACAATTCTTTTCTGCCTCTTAAGGTCATGAGACAGTGATTGTATCCTGTAAATTGTGTGTATATACGCATACATATATATATATTTCATAGAATAAAGGCATCAGAATACTTTTTCTGTTATGTAGTTGTAATTTCACAATTCAGTGTGTACAGATTACTGTCTTGGACCTAAGCTTGGCTGCTTTTCATGGATATCAATGTATGGTCAATCTCGTTCATAGTTGTCTTTTCAAGCTGTACTGGGCATGTTTGCATTAGTTGGAACAGGCAGTAATGTTGTTTTAAAAGATATTTTTTTACAAAAAATATTGTGATCAGTTCTGTCAGAGTATATTAGACATAATTTGTAAATACTCTATTGGAATCTACCCCTGAAGAAGATCAGCTTGACTGCCTTTATGTCCTGGTACAGATATACAAGACCTTACACAGTTGTAGTCCTTGTAGCTGTCTTATTTTATATGTTCATGACTATTTACATTTTTTTCCCCCATGTTACTGAAAACAAAGCTAAAAGTTCTGTTCACATGCACATGCATAATTCTCAAATCTTATAATGGTGACTTATCAACTAATACAAATAATAACTTTACTTTTAAAACAAAAATATTACATTAGCAATTTCTGTGTTATATACATTAAACATTGTTTTCTTTGTAAACTCCATTGTCTCAGCAGGCTGCAAATCCCTGGACACAAAATCTGCTGAGGAATACCACTAGAGTCAAATTTATAGCCTTGAATTGTGTAAATTCTGCTGTTGGAGTAGTCAAAGGGAAGAAAACTGGATGGTGTATAGGTTTGATGATCGTAGATTAAGTACTGAAATGTGTTGCAAAAGACACTAGCTTGATTTATCAGGCTTCACTGTTTTCTGAGCAAATTTTATACCTTGGCAGAGCTCAAACAGGAAAAGATATAAAAAATGTACCAACTGCAGATTGCCTTGATAAATGTCCTTAAGACTTGTTCCATTCTGCTTTGGTTGAACCGAAAAAAAGAAAGGGACTACAATGATATGACTTATCTACAAGCTATATTATTTTCTTATATAGACCCTTTAGAGATGGGGACAGCTTCTTTCTACCCCTGCTGGTGAGGCCACAAAGTCTCAGTGGTCAGAAAACTGGGGGGGTGCTTTTAGCTGAGTCAAAAGGCAGCCAGTGGGTTTATATTATAGAAGGCTCACTGAAAGCAAACAAGGGGATCTATTGGTTAGTTTTCATTTGGGCTCTTTAAAACATTGACTACTTTTTTTGTTGGTACAGGGGATAAAATATCAACTTGGAATACTAATACAACTGCCCAGAATGGGATTGTTCCTGATAAAAATCAAATTTTGGTAACCGATGTATTCAGAGGCACAAACCCCCAGGTTACAGCCAGAGTAAAATGCTGGCTACCAGGAGACATTTTTCCTACTATGGCTATGAAGGTGCTGGGGGCATTTCCTGCAAATCTTCTGGGGGTGGATTTGTTAGAAGATTGGCCCTGGATAGACTCAATTTGCAGGGAGTGAATATTTGCGTCTCCGACAGCCCCAATAAGGCTGTTGAAGGCTGCACTCCCACTTCCCCCTTTCAAAATGGTGAATGTGAAACCCTACCCCTTGCCCTTGGGAGCAAGAGAGGAAATCTGTATGGTGATTAAAGATAGTTACTAAGGAATAGTTACTACATCCCACTCCCCCAACAATTAACCAGTTTGGCCAATTAGGAAACCAGATGGGAAGTGAAGACTCACAATTGACTATAGAAGCTTGAATGCCTGATAGTTCTCAAAAACGGCTGCTGCCATCAATGTGGGGATTTCTTTCCTTCTCTTTTTCTCTCTTTCTCTCTGTCTCCCTCCTGCTATCTTATGGTATACACGTCAGATCGGATCTGAGTGACCTGGGTTGCTCTCAGGGATCAGATTGTGCTCTGAACAGGTTGGGATTCATTTCTGTAATGTTGGGAAGTCACACTCCCATATCTTGGCTGTACACCTGAGTATTTTGGTCTGCTTATGTTTACCGGAGCCAGAATAAATATTGCTTTTGATTTTTTTTGCCCTGGGAAAGATCTTGTTGGCCTTTGCACAGATAAACGTACCCAGCCCTCCACAGTCAGGCCTGGATGCAAATGTGTGGCTCGCGGGTCTGGGGTGTGACAAGTGCATTGTTCCATTGCTTGCAAATTTAAGTAAGATTTAATTTGTGATTTTCTGCATATGACAATAAGAATGTCTTTGAAGGATTGTGTGAAAAATGTTTTGGTGTTAATGAATGAATTGTTAAATCACAAAAAGATGCACAAACAAGCAAGAGGCTGCAAGCTAACAAATAGCAACTCAGAATTAAATTTAGTATCTGTAAAATTTTCTTGGTTCATTTAATGATATAACTATTCTGTCAAATCAAAGTAAAAGTCTAGCAGCTTCTTTAAAAGAGCTCCAATTCACTTTGTAATACAAAAAGAACATTTAGTGCCCTGCTGAGATTCAAATGTCCAGATGTGAAGAAAGGGTTGAAACCTTCCATAAAAAAGCAAATTAAATTTGGTACATTAAACCCTGAAAACTTGACTGAGTATTTTTCTATAGACAAAGGATTCTTAAACTTTTTTAGAGCCAGATCACATTTATGATCTGGTGGCAATTCTTCCCACGTCCCAGTCTCTCTGATTATACTCCTCAAATGTCAGTCATTTTGCCTTTATCTCTTCTCAGGTTAAACCACAAAATTCTCCCACTGTCAGACTGAACTACAGTGCCCTATATATCAGCTGCACTAAAATGCTGCATCCTGAGGGCTTTATTACCTGAGGGATTTGACTTCTGGGAACTATGGACAATGATATATATGTCCAAATACTTATCTTAAAATAGAACATATTTTTACTTTTTAAAAAGGAAGAAAAAAACCAACTTTTATGAAAAGGTTTTAATTTTTTTTTAGTCTATATATTCCTCAACTAAATCTTTCTGTCCTTCATAACAAGTTGGTATGCTTTAGGCATTCTTGATGAAAGAATCCCAAACATTGTCACCCACTAAATCAGATTTTCTTTTCCCTGTTTAATAATAAAGGCTACAGACTTTGCATTACAAGGTTCCAGGACATGCCTGGTCTTTCACAGTTTAACTGGGAACCACAGAGAAGTGAGAAGACTATGATAACTGAATGTATAAAAACAAACCCACATGTACATAAGAGTAAGAGTACCTTCACCAGCACTGTATTTGCCCCACTGAGCAAACAGGGATGTTGAGGAGTCACTGTGACACCCACCAGCTCCCTGCTTGACAAACCTGTTACCATTAAATTTATTATTCAGAATGACTCTGGAAGAGGAAGCATAACACAAAAGGAATGTTTACATTCTTGTCACTTCCTTGACTTAGACATAATTGCCAAAAATTATTCACTAAGCTGATAAAGCTAGGAAAACTGTTGCCCATTAATGATTTTAGTAAGTCTTTATTTTGTTCAGAAGATTATTTATACTCTTGTTCCTAATCCGAGTGCTTTTTGGTAGTAAAGTAAATAAATATTTTCATAAAGTAAACTTCTTAATAACCATATTGGTGCATGATATTTGTGAATTGCAGCATAGTACCTTCTTTTTCTTCGCAAACTATATCATTGTCTAGCAGTAAGACTGTACTTTATCCACTTGTGCCTTTTTTCACAATTTCATAGACCTATTCTCATCACAGAGCTGTTTTCCTAACTCCTTGCCAGAATAATCCTAACGCTTTATTACCATGGTCTAACTTTGCTGCCTATAAAATCCTAATGCTAACTGTCATCTACAGGCATGATCTCCTCATTTTGTGCCTGTGCATGTGAGCTGCTAGTGAACTCACAGTCAGACTAACCAACAAGTAGTCAAGAAGCTTGGGTGGGCCAAAGAGTTTGAAGTTTTGGGTGCCACCTCCTGCAGGACAGTGAACATCTAAATACTGCCACTGGAAACAATAGGTGACTGTGACCAGCTGCAGCAGAGGGCTGTGAACTTCATTAGTATATGTGTATTTCATTTGCGAACTTCCAACACCTGGAAAAACCCAGGCTGGAACTGGTGTTTGGATCCAGGACAGGGATGTTGCATGAAGTTAAAGTTTACACTAATAATTTCTTCTCAAAGAAGAAAGTATCTCTCTTTTTCAGAGGTAAATTGAGCCCGCCAGAACCATAAGTATAATGTGCTCTAACTTTAGGAAAAAAACCTGTTACTGGGGTTCTTCTAAGACTCTCAGATTCTGCATGCAGGAAACAATAAATTAGAAGTCTGCTTTTTTTGATCTGACAAAAGATAGCTGATTAAGAATTTCTAAAGCTTATTATCCTAAGACTTTATTAGTTCAAATTAATAAGGTTCTTTCTCCTTTTTATACACTGTGCACAGTAAGCACCTTCATTTTAATAAACTGCTGATTTGGTTGCTGAGTTGGAAACCACATGCGTAAAAAGTATAATTAATATTGTTTTGGGAGCTAATAGTGATATTATTCTTAGAATCAAGAACAGAAGGTAAACCTACAAGCACCTAGATACTCAGGACTGCATTTCAAGCTATATATATTTTGCAGTTATGACAATGCGTCTTTATGTGAAGAGAGTCTTGAACACCAGCATCAGGACTCAAAAGTAGGTATGTCATGATAGCTCAGGGATTTTCAGCCAGTTCAGGTAGTTTGGTCTGGCTAATCTAATAACAGGTTTAGTAGAGTATGTCTATGATGGCAATGCCAAAAAAACAATTATATCTGATGACTATGAACAGTATTTGCTGGCTTGAAAAGCAAAGCAGNAGAGGAAGGGGGGGAGGGGAAGGGGAAGGGGAGAGGAAGGGGAGGGGAAGGGGAGGATGATCATGATAATTTATATCTTTCTTCAGAGGAAGGTAAGAGAGTCATAACACTATTTTACTATGTTGTATAAATCAGTGATGATTATTAGATGACTTCTTAATAGATACTACGGGAAATCCTAAAATAAGAAACATAGTTAACATACTAATAAATCTTTGTGTAATTAACTCCTCTGAATATAAAAAATAAAACCCAGTAAAAATTGTGGTTTATTACTCAGCTGCCAAGATGAGAAGGAATCTGTATATAAATATGAAAAAGAACTAGTTAAGAAGCCTTAAATTAATTCCATTAAAATGTACTAGACTAGGCAACAAAATATTGACTCATTCAGTCCTTAATGACATAATGAAGTAGCTAATAATGTACTCACCTATCAATACTGTTACACATATTACTATGGAGTAGCTGAATATGGAGAATAATAGAAAGAAGTAATACTCATGTAGCCTATATTAAAATAGTACTAATTCATGCAAATATTCCTTAAACTATTGAAGTATTACCTTAAATTTATGTTTTTGGAGCTAATTCACAATATACAGTACCAATTTGAAACAAACAAATGAGAACTACATGTGCAACAGATTAAGGATGGAGTTCATCTTAACCTCTTTCAGGCATAAAAATTCTACCATGTAGTCCCAACTAGTCACAACTTCCCAGTCCGTGGAGAGGGTTATACCTACAGAATATATGATACCCTATGATAAGGTGGATGAATAAAAACCGTAGTATGAAGTACTCTTTAGAGGACCTAATTCTTCACTATCTGTGATGGGAGATCATGGAATCAGATACAGAGATCAATATGATCAGCAAATGTTCCCTTTATTGAGATTAACTGTTTCTTTATAAACCCTTTTTGGTTACATAACTAGGTGCCCACGAGGGTATCTACAGTGTATTATTGGTTAAAGGTAGCTACCTATAAAGCTATTACTAACATTTTATTGGCTAAACTACTGCACATGCTAAGAAAACAAGTTATACTAGAGTTAACTATGTTGATAGTTCTCTTTAATTGTTTTTCTTTCAGATGGTACTGGCTCCCACTGAACTAGCTGCTGCATTCCTCCCAGCTGGCCTTTGTTTATGTTTTGGCTTTCTGTTTCAAGGCCTTGTTAAAGCTGTTCAGTATCAAGCAGTCACACAGCATCCAGACCTTCTTCTCTGTAAAATGTTCCCACAACTATCAAAGAAGTCTAGATTTTTATTTTAATCTATATACCTAATTTTTTAATAACAAAATTAGTAAAAATCAAATTTGCATGATTTATAAAAACACTGGACAGCACTGGCCCTAGAGCTGAGCCCTGGGGAGCTCCACTGCTGTATGGCCATCAGGCTGACTTAATCCAATTTGCTAGAACCCTTTCAGCCTGACCTGTCAGGCAATCGCTCAGTCAGTGTGTTAAGGACTTGTCTAACTGTATGTTGGACATTTTTTCCAGATAAATACTGAAACAAACAGAATCAAAACCTTTGCTAGCATCTAAAATCACCCCATTGACTGTCTTCTCTTTGTAGACAAGATGAGTGACCTTGGCATAAAAGTAAATTAAGTTGGTTCAACAGGCACCTACCTGGTGAGCCTATGCTGGCCAAGACCAATGCCTGTGTTGTCTCTCAAGTATTTTTCAATAACTCCTAAAACAACTTCCTTCATAATTTTACCAGGCACTGAAATGAGATTGGCAGGCCTGTTATTATGAATGTCTTCCTTCTTACTTTTTTTTTAAATTGGGACAATGAGTTAAATCATACGATAAAGTAATGTCTGAGTAAAGTTAGTAGTTCACAAAAGGAAAGGGAAGATTAAAAAAATCCAGACTGTAGTGAGCAATCAAAATGATGATGTAAACAGAAATAATAAATATTATTTTTGGATAGATCAAATTAAATATGTTCAAGAGAGTAAAAAAAAACTTTCATTCAATTGTACAAATATACGTAGATAATCTAAATTGAAAAGCAATAAATATGAAATTGAAATAGAAAACTACAATCCCACAGAGGATGAGGGACATATATAACTGAATTTCCAACTCTGCACCCAAAGCTGAAGATGGAGTCCATGGTAGAATCACTATACATGAAACCAGTCTGCCAGCTAGGACTTGGACATCTTGATCAGTTGGATGAAGGAATGTCCTAGTCTTCTGAGTACGTGTTGCCAGTCACAGCTGGACCGGAGAACATGACTGGTGAGAATTTGTTTTGTCCAGAACAGGCATGAATGTGCATGTACGTCTAGAACAGGACTTGTTATCCATCCTCAACAGCTATCCTGCTCACTAAATGAATGCTCGGTTTTATGTCATTGAGTGATATGGTTGTGTTCTTGTTTAATGCTTGAAGACACAGGAGTTCATCGCTGATGTTAGTACTATTAACTGTTTTAGTCAGGGGTACCTCCTACTCAGAAAACAAATGAGAAAATCAGCCCCTCTAGAGCTGATCATAAATAAATTAATATAGGTGGACATCAAAAGGAAAATGTCCTTATGGTTTTAAATCCATCATGACCAGTCATCTTGTAAAAGCTTCAGTCCATATTGGGAGGAAGTATTTACTACATCTTTTAGCTTATAAGAGAAATAATTAAATCTTCAATGTAGTGAATAGTGCAGACATTTAATCAAGTCCTTAGAATAAGGTGTGGTATTGCCAAATATATAGAACAATTTGCCAGGCATAAGTTCTAGACAAAATAAGAAATGAATACAAATGGAAAAAAGGAAGTAAATTTTTTATTTGGTCTGATAGAAACTTTTTTATTTCTACAGTTTGTTAATTAGTTGTGTCTTTCAACTATAGAAAACACTTCTAGCATATTCTAGTTATTTAAAATTGGATACAGTTAATATTTGGAGATATAGTCTTGTCCAGCTCATGGATTGTTGTTGGTCTCAGATTATGAGACATTTTACTTGTCACAGGTAATTTATTTTCCCTTTCTTTAGCAGTAAGAAGCATAAATCAGGTAGACTTGATCTCATATAATCTAATATTTAATATTTTCTGAAGTTCAAATTGCTGTGAACTTCTTGGTTTTGCCAAATAACTACAGAAAGACATCAAATATCAGAATTAGTCATAAAAGTAAAATTTCTCAGAAATGCGTTTCTATTCTTTAGGAAGCTTATTCTGACTCTCTAGTGAGAGCTCTGTCATTGACTTGAATAGATACGAATCCAGGTCCATTGAGGGAAATGTGGGTAGCTCGAATGTCCTGTTAATGGACAATACAATTACAGACCAGAAAAACTTAGAACTTAATCCCTAGCTATTCTTCATAACTCCAGTAGGTAACCTACTGGTGAGTCTTTGTTCATTCTCTGAGACATCTATTGAAATTTTTTTACTAAAACTTGATTTGCAGCTACCAAAAAATCTGAATCTGTGGGTTGGCAAGGTATCATAATACCATGAACACAGAAAATAATTCCGTTCTGAGCAGTTTAAATTATTTCCTCCTTCCTTCCTCATTATGCCATTTTTTAAGCATAGATTTAAGCACTGAATTAATAACATTGAATTTAGAATCATTTGGAAGACCATCATTTTTAAATAGGTACAGTTATCACTATATAATATATTCTTCTAGTTTTTGATCAGAAGATAATTCAGTTAGTATTTAGTCCATTTTTCAAACAGAAGCTATGAAAGTCAGGTGAAAAGTGAGCATGTTAGTTCCCTCTTGATCTCTTCTGGACTTTACTGAAATTGCTCAAAATGCCATTACACCTGTTGTGTCTAATGGGTCCTAAGTGACTCCTTTACCCTAAACCACAGTTCAGTTGACATCAACAGCTTTTACATTACCTTGTTAGTTCAGATCAGCATTTGTTTAATGAATCTTTTAATTTTGGTCTCCCACAATGCTTTTGTTTATGTCATGGAAAAGCCTCAGAGAGAAGCTGACAAAATATCTCTTAGATGAAAATGAAGTAGATGTGCTACAGGGGTACCAATTAGAGTTCTTCAGGCAGTAACAGCACTTAGCCACAGGGCTTGACTAGACTTGGTCCAAGGAATCTCTTCTCTTCTCCTCCTGAAGGTAGAAAATGTGGGTCTTGGGTGTCCAGTAAGAATCTGGTTCTACTGAACAACACTATTTGGTAATGTAAACATAGCCTTCCCTAAAATATTCAGAAAGGACAGTCAAAACACAGAAGTGGAGTATGAGTTAACAATGCTGACTTTCTATACTTGAATGTGGGGAGGATTAATTCCTTACGATGTATTATTCTAGTATTCTAGATTCTATTCAATCAAGTTCTTAAGGAAGAATTTTCACTAACACTGGATCCAGAGTGCAAAACTGAGACTATACCTATTACAGTCCAGGAACTGCATTTGTAAGTGATTCTACTAATTTCATTTGAGCTATTTACAGATTTTCAGTGATGATTTTTTATTGTTTGCAAGAGAGCAGAAGAACAGACACACCGGTATTTCAGTAAAATAGAAAGCAACACATTTCTGAAGCTATACAAGTCCTAGAGTTGCAGTGATAACAAGAAACACCATTCTTTCCTGAAGTTCATCTAGATTTTTTATGCCTTGCAGTAATGTCTCACTCCACTCCTTGCAGTTTCTAGATATTGACCTTACCACCTACTCTGAGTGGCAAGGTCATCAGCTTTCCAGGGAGGATCACCTGAAAACATGCCTGTTTGTCCAGTTCATCCTGCCTCTAGAGCATTTCTAACAAACGTCCTTTGTGAAAACTAATAACACACTTGAAAATTAAAGGAGAGCATAAGAAAGCATCTCCAGCTTAATGGGAAAATGTAACATGTTAAGCAGCAGTACCAACAACCACTTGTCTTTTAGAGTGACCCATAAACTAGTCTATCCTGGTTTGAATTAATAGCCTTATAACTGTGTATATAGGTATACCATTTTTTATTTGTATAACTATAACTTTAGTATACAGAATACATAGTACATAACACATTTATCTACATAAATATATATAGCATACAGTTTTTTCAAATGTCTGTTAGGAAGTAATCTAATAAACACAACTCTAAATTAAAAGAAAAAATATGAATTAGAAAGAGGAGGAAAAAAATATACCTCTACTTATTTACTTAGTGTGTCTAGGTGAACAATCACATATATTCAAGTGTTTTTATCACATATCAGTTTGCAAAAAAACCCTAAATAACAAAAAAATCTTGCAAAATATCAAGAAGAGCCCCAAACTTGAAACACTATAAACATATTAAAAACTAAGGAAATTCATACATTCTGCTAAAGAACTGTGGTCGTAAAATAATCCCTATCAAACAATTTATCAAAAGGTGTGTGAAATAAGACTTGAGTTGTTGATCTTCAAATAGGTTCAGAAGGCTTTTGAAGCTGCAGAGGTTAAAAAGTAGAGAAGGATTTTTAAAAAATCATTTCCCAGGAGTTTACCCTAAGAAAAATGCTAGAGTCTAATACTATCTAACTAGGTTCTGTAAGATATTCTTATATGGAGGGTTTCATATTTAATATAAAATGTAATTATTTGAAGATATTTGGATTTTTTATTTAGCAGCTTGATACAAAGTGTACTGCAATCACAATATAAGTAGCACTTCAGAAAACAGAGGAAATCCAGTCCAGAGTTCAGTTACAATTCCAGTGTGATACCCATCACTGGTCTTCATATGTCCACCAAGGACACAATAGCATCACCAATTGCTGAAAGGAAATACGTGTTGAAGCTCATGTCGCTCTTCAAAATTATTTTGTTAGTTGTTCAGTTTTTATACTCTGTGTTGGACGGAGACATGTATTTTCTTCTCTCCATGCTGCTCTGTCTAACTCAGGTGGATATTTATATTCTTCTAGTAAACTCAAGAAGAAACATTTATACCATTAGTGGTGGTATAATTGATCTACTCAGCTGTGATGTAGTCAGTTATTTCACTCAAGTGACATAGCTCTTTATCTCAAAGGCCACACTCTGGATGCCTTTGTACTGAGATAAAGCAGATTGCTTTGCAATGGCTGTCATTAGTCACACACTACATTATTCCCTGACATTCATGGACACATCATTGTTGCCCATCTCCTCTGAGTTTTCTTTCACTGTGAGGGTTTATTGGTCAGTCATGCAAATGCATCATTTGTATATAGTCATAGTTTAGCTTACCTTAGCTTGGTTTGGCTTTAGGCTTCCCTGTCAGCCATTACAGGAATGTTTTCAAATATTTACAACAATCCAACATGGAAAGGTAGAGAACAGCTCTAACAAGAATAGTAGTAAAATCAATAGTAATATGAGACCAACATATTTTATATGAGACCATATTTATATGAGACCAACATTTTTTATGGAAAGGGTCATTAGGCACTGGAATATGCTGCCCAGGGAGGTGGTTGATTCACCTTCCCTGGAGGTGTTTAAGTTACGGGTGGACGAGGTCCTGAGGGACATGGTTTAGTGTTTTGTGGGAGTGGTTGGACTCGATGATCCAGTGGGTCTCTTCCAACCCGGTGATTCTGTGATTCTGTGATACTGGAAATAATTCCTCAGCATACAATTTCATTCTGCTGGATATTGTGTAAATGTAATATTTAGGATAGACTAATTATAAAAACTAGTAATGAATGCCAATTAGTAACAGCTGCCAAAATGCAAGTAGGTTGAAGGGTTATTTTCATGTAGATTAAGCAGCATCTCAAAATATTTCTTTGCAATATTTAAGTAAAAAACTGATGTAAACTATCTATGGAACAATGGTATGACAGCATGGGAAAGTGAAACTCGGTTAGAGGAGCAGAGTAAAGTAGGAAATGCTTTGATCAAGCTTCGTTCTCCTCCTGAGTGCAGAAGGTAATGCTTTGCCTTATGAGTGGATAGAAGGAAAATGCCAATGCTCTCATTTCTTTCTAATGTAACTGACTGAAAGCTAGGAGAGGTGAAAGAAGTTGATGGTTTGCCTTCTTCCTTCAGATTCTTTGGCATGACTTTTTTTAAGAACAGATACTAACTGTATTTCTGTTGTCCCTTACCTAGTGAGTAAATTGAATGTTGGCTGAAATATAGTTCTAAAATGAAATACTTTTGAGTGATACTAGTTTGGGAATCAGAGCAGAATCTTTCCTTTGGCAAAAAGTATTATGGTGCCGTCTTGTTTTCTTTTCCTTTTTGTCTCCACATCTACTACATAAATTATCTTTCACAGTATATATAGACCTGGGTTTTGCACAGATTTGGTGGAACTGAGATGATGAAAGAGTTAAAAGCATAATTCCTAAAAAGGTGAGTTGAGGTGCATTTGATCTAACTTATTGTGCCTAACAGAAACTAGAAATAGGAATAATATTGCTTGTTCATGCTTGAAGCACAGAAAATTGCTCAAAGGCAGATGGAGGGAGAGCTAAAGATCTAAAAATAAAATTCTCAGCGGAAATAAGGATTTTCACAGTTCAGTTTGGGTTTTTTTTCTAAGATATAAGTCTCAAGACACTGAAGTGAGTAGTTCACGTGAATTAAATTTAAGACTGTTATGTAGCTTGGCTGTAGTACTAGATTTGCCAGGAAAACAAAACAGAAATAAAAAAAAAAAATTATAATTGTAAAATGTATCATCACTTAAAACTGATGAAATCTCTGACAAAGGAAAATAGAAAGGAGATGTAGAATATAGGCATGTAATACCAATTATCTTTAATCCAGTTGGTTACTCTTTATAGTTCTATGAATTAACTTGTCTATGAGCAAGAAGAATATTTATAATTTCAGGAGCAATGGAACACAATAATGTCTGCAGCATTTTTCATTTTAACAAGAAATAAACTCTGGATATCTGAAGTGAATAGAAGAAAAAATTATTCCTCTATATTTTTTGTCTTTGGAGAAGATAGAACTGTAACTAGTGATGGAATCATACTACCTGTTAATAGTTCAGTTATTTTTTCTCCATTGTAAGAAGGATGTTGAGTCTCTGGAGCGAGTCCAGAGAAGAGCAACAAAGCTGGTGAAGGAGCTGGAGAACAGGCCTTATGAGGAACAGCTGAGAGAGCTGGGGGTGTTTAGCCTGGAGAAGAGGAGGCTGAAAGGAGACCTCATTGCTCTCTTCAACTACCTAAAAGCAACTTGTGGAGAGGAGGGTGCTGGCCTCTTCTCCCAAGTGACAGGGGACAGGACGAGAGGGAATGGCCTCAAACTCAACCAGGGGAGATTTAGGCTGAACATTAGGAAAAAAATTTTCACATAAAGGGTCATTGGTCACTGAAATAGGCTGCCCAGGGCAGTCACCTTCACTGGAGGTGTTTAAGGGATGGGTGGATGGCTTGCTGAGCATGGTTTAGTATTTCATAGAAATGGTTGGACTTGATGATCCGATGGGTCTTTTTCCAATCTGGTGATTCTATGATTCTATGATTCTAAGACATCACAGTAATTATGAGTATAATGAACAACTCATAAACATAGCACTTGCTACATATTTAATTTGTGTTAAATAGCACAAATTACTGTATAGTTAGTACTTATCCCTGAATTATTGAACATGCTACATTCATTTCTGTCATTTTTAGTTCTGTCCTTGAAGTCTAAGGAAGTAAATAGAAAAGTTTAAACTAGTTGTCCAAAGATTTTGTTCCTAAATTGGAAAAGTTCATTTCATGTGGTCTTAATACAAGAGTATTTCCTAAGGGTGATTTACCTAACGTTAGCTGACATTTTTAGAGTGAAAAATAATTATCCCATGATTATGATTCCATCTTTCAAGTGACTCTTAAGTGTCTTGAATACAAACTTTGAAGTAGTAATTTTATTTCTAAATTTCTTAATTTAGGATTGGTTAACTTAAGCCTTTGCATACTAGCAGTAAGCTGTGAGCATTTTTGAGAAAGATGTGTAGACTGTGAAATAAAATATTTGTTTTCAAATCCCTAAATAAAAAAAGTTTATGAAGCTTTGCCTGATCTTACTTTTTTTTTCAATATGATTTGTGTATAGGCTGATTCAGTGTTAGAAACTGCTATTTGCAGATTCCTGGGTATGTCAGGTACTTTCAAGGAGAAGTAAGCAGAGATCATACTATGTCCATCCAATTTGGGGTGCAGTATCATACCATCATGAGTCTAAACAAGTATTAACTGTAGATGAACCAATAAGGTAGCTTTTTGTTGTATTTTTTTAATATTCTGTAACTATTAAATATCACTGTGTTCAGGCATGAGGCAAGTGAGGAATTTCTCCCCTTTTGCTTATTCGTGAAGAGCATCATGCATTTGTTTAGCTTTTTGTAAGAAAATAGGATGATAAAAAGAAATTGTGACTTTTACACTAAAATCAATACAGCAAAACATTGTTTTCTTTTAATATAGGTTCTAGTTGAATGATGTAATTATAAATATTTTCCTATAGAAACAAAGTCAAGGTGTTTTGTGTAGTCAAAAAGAAAACATAGGATAAGCATGAATCAGTAATGAAGAAACAAATACTTAAGAATATGGAAAATACATTAATAAATGTTCTTTGGAACAACTGATAAGTTTTAACACTGTTGTTATATTTTAATTGGGAAAATGAGACAGAAGAAAACAATATAAATCATAAAGTGTTAAATCTTCATTGCCTAGAGGAAAGAATGACTTAGGCATAACCTTACATTAGCAGCTAAATATCGCTATGGAGATTAGCTTGTATATTTCTTATTATTGATTTATCACAAAAGGGAAATCATTTGGATCAGATTGCATTTATAAGGAAGATCTAGGTGTTTAAATCATGAAGAATAAAGTCAGTTTGTCTTGTCCAGTATCTTAAATGTATACCTATGAAATAATTATATCCAGGGGCAGTTCATACCTTGTGAATAGTGAGATCTGTTCGCAGCAGAATTTAATTTCCTTTGACTAAAGCAATATGACACCCAGCATTTTTCTGTTTGGCTTGTTTTTCTCTTTCAATAAGTATGAATAGCATGCATGCTTTCACCAAGCCCAGCTCTGAAACAAATTGGAATGGGAAAAGTTTAATGCTTTTGTGGAATTAATGAAAATAAGTAGCTCTCTTCAAAGATCTCACAAAGACTAGTATATCTGATTAATTTCAACTACTAAATTTTTTAACCATAATTGCTTGTTTGAGAGCCTGTTACAAAGTTCTAGTCCTACTTCAGGTTGCAGGCTTTGGAAAACTGGTATTTTTTTAAAGTCAGCAATGCCTGTGCTGTATTGTACATATGGTGATTACTCTGCCAGCATGAGAGTGAATGAAGAAAAAATTACTTTTATATTCTTTTTTTAACTGGTGAATATGAATATAGAATGAAAACCAAAAACAATCAAATAAAGTTTCAAGAACAACACAGATCAAAGTCTAAAACTAGAGGGGGAAAGAAACCCATAAAATTCCTCACTCCATTTTTGTTATTTCTGGATTTTCTGAACAGCAACTAATTTTCTGTAAAAAAGGCCTAAAATTATAAATACCTTATATATTTGTTAAGAATACAAGTTATTTTTATCAATGTCAAAATCTTTTCTGAGGGCACCACAGACTTCTTTGCCACTACTCAGTAAACATCACATTAAATAGACATGGCTGTGACTGCTGCCTGCCAAGTTGGCCCCCTTTGCTTTCTAAAATTCCCCTCATAGAGGGATCTAGGTGCAGCTGAATCCATCTCTACTTCCAGACTTGGTCAAATATTTACCACTAAAGGATTATGTAGATGTATGTATACATGTTAGCCATGAGCCAGAATTGATGTAAACAGTAGGCAGTTTATTTTAAGCAACAGATAAAAGCAAGTTTGGGATTGTCATTGACAAGTCTACTTGCTGTGTTAGCAATAGATGATTAAGTATGGTTAATAAAGATCCTATAAACTCAAGTTAGTAGTTATTCATCCTGTGTGACATCCAACAAACTCAGAGGTGTGTGTTTCTTACCACAAAGATGTCCCTTCTTGAGGAACGGGAAAGGTGTCGGCCAGTTGACCTGTCCGTTGGTCATTTGTCCTCCCACAAAGAAAGGGTTTTCAGATGCCAGTTTTATACTTTTTCAGAAGTCTTTGTTTCTTCTTGTTGAGGTGAGACTAAGTCAATTATTATGTGTTAATTGGCTCTTAGAAGGTTGTTTGCATCATCAGAAGTGGTACTCTGCTTTTTGCCACTTGTTCAGGGTAGGGAGTTCAGTATTTGCTTTTGGGGCTGTTTCTTCTCTTAACTATTGAAACAAGAGTCTGTGATGCCTCCACTACCCCCAGGTACCATGCAGACGATGTGAGACACCACCACTCAATCCATTTGACTTGCAAGATAAAATTGTTCATTAACTGCGCCCTTCTGCAAAGTTTAATATTTGACTTCCACAGGGCCTAGCAAATCAGTTATAACACAATAAGAATTTGACAACGACTTTCAAAATTTGCATACATAAGCAACCAAGAAGCTTCCTAAGCTTTCACCCTCATGGCTCCTAACTCTGTCTCTGGCACAGTCTGATTTTGTTTTTAAAATTGTGCTCAAGTCTGCTGAATTTTTACCATATTTGTGAAATCTCTTTTGTCTCTGGATTCTCTGATTTCACATGACCTCATTCTGAATCTTTTCACCTGATCACTTACTTCATGTGCACTCATAGGTCTTTCTCCTCATTTCTAATGTCTTTCTCATTTTTACAGAAAGGTCTTCCTTTAGTCAAGCTTACTAATATATACCACAGTTACCAGCAGGCGGATAGTATGCAGGATGATAGTATCAGCTTAATCTTTTAGGAAAATGGGATAAAAATAGTGATTTTCATCCTCTACAGAATGTCTCCCAGTTTATAGATGACTGTTTAAAATTGAAGTTACAGCCTCATTTCCATACATTCTGATTCCCCCTATTTTCATGTTGTAATAACCCATATTTGAAACAAAAAAGAGAAAAAAATATTTTACACATAAGTAGAAGTTCTAAGTGGCTTTCATTTCAAGGTCTGATAGATATTCTAGTTGATTTTGATGCTGTCCCTGCACATTTGCATATATATGCTAGCTACACATATAAAATTTACATCTTCATACCTTTGAGACAGATTGCAGATTCTTTCCTGAAGAAACACAGAATAACAGAATAACGAGGCTGGAAGAGACCCACAGGATCATCAAGTCCAACCATTCCTATCAAACACTAAAACATGCCCCTCAGCACCTCGTCCACCCGTGCCTTAAACACCTCCAGGGAAGGTGAATCAACCACCTCTCTGGGTAGCCTGTTTCAATGCCCAATGACCCTTTCTGTGAAAATTTTTTTCCTAATGTCCAGCCTAAATCTCCCCTGGTGGAGCTTGAGGCCATTTCCTCTTGTCCTACATCTTGATGGATTCCAGCTAAAATTTGTTGCGGTATAAGTGTCTTTACATAACCTTTTAAAAGTTTTGTATGACACCATGTATAATTAAGATATCATTGTAGGAGATACCTGTGTCTTCCCATTTGCAAAATCTGATAGACTTTGGTTTCTATAAATAGTGAATTTGCAAACCAAGACAGATCAATCGGTTTTCCAGAAAACAGGCAACAAAATCTGTTATCAGTGATTATATTTATCATATTTACAAAATACTGTAACAAACCCCCCAAAAATATTGAAAAAATGGACAAGTTTTGTTGGTTTTGTTTTTTTTTTTTAAATCCTTCTTGTATGTTAATAGCCCATGATATTGGCAACTATCTTTGGAATAAGAGCATATATTTTTTCCAATTAAATTTACATTCTTTTATGGACACCATGCCAGATGGCTGTTGAACATTTTTTCTTTCAGACTTTAAGAGGAAGAAAGTAAAAATCTGCAGAACTTTAAGATGGTTTTGCCTGAGTTCTAGTTTTGTTGTCTTAAAGCAATGTAGGATTTTGTGTGTTGCATTGAAGGCAACACAATCTACATAGTAATTTTTCACCAGAAAGAAGTTGTTAAATGATGTTTAAGAGATGTTATTAAAATGTCAACAAAGAGAAGACAAGCACTTAGCATTTTACAAGCATTTCTACTGTTCCTTCAATACATAAGATTATAAACAAATGCAGTTTTCTGACTTGGTGTAGTTAAGGGACTACTGAACAATACTTTTGAATTATCTAAGTTAAAACTACCAGCTTAAAGTTTGATTCTCTTTATTTCAGAAATACAACATTATGATAGATAAAAAGGAACCCTTTCATTTCCACAGCAGAGAAATATCTTTTTTTTCTTTCTTAGTATACACAGCAGTCCTGCCTGTAAGTTTATGTGAGGAATGGGCACTGCATTTGCAACATTGCATTCTATAGTGATGGAGGAATGTGTCAGATCACATAACAGGTGAAGACCATTAATAATTCCCACAAGCCAGATGAAAAGCGGAACCCACATCTGCCTCTTCTAAATGCAAGATATCAGACACTTTGTTTTGGCACCGGACCATAGCCTGTCTTTAGATCTAAGATCTTGTTCACAAATTGCAGCCAATTCCACTATGACAGATCAAATTAGATTGACCTGAATATCTTTGATACGTGACTGTGACTTACATAAATGAAATATGAGAGGAGTAATCTACATTAACTTCAAAGTGCTTAATTTTCCAGTTGTACTGCTATTTCTATTTGATATAGCTGTATCTTGTTTATGGAACTTCTTCAGTCGTTTAGTAAAAAGCGTATTGAGATATGCTGAGAAATCTCTGATATCAAGGGCAAGTATGGTAAGACTAAACATTTCAATTTAATCTGGATATTTTCTATTTAAAATTAGAAATATTTATGCAGTTCTGGATGCTCCTGAATTACGCTGAAGGGATGATAAGATATTTCAGCTATGCAGATGTACCAAATACCAGTGCTTCTAACTGTTGGACATTTGTAAGTGAGAATGTCTCATTATCAAATGCATGGGTAACTTAAAGAAGCCTAAGTTCTGCCAACACTATAAAATGTACCATTGCATAATATTTCCCTAAAATATCACTAAAGGTGCTTGCTTTGTGCTGTCAGTAGTTTTGTTTGGAGTTCTTCTCTGGACAGCTCTGATCCCATGACTCTTTTTGTATTGTGTTTTCCTTCTCAAGCTATGCAATAAATGAAATTATCTTCATCTCCAACCACCTTACCTATATCACTGGCCCCTGTGCTGTATGCATGAAGTTAATTTACTTTTTTAAAGCTATTTCCAGTAAAAAAACCTCAACCCTAAACACACAGACAGACAGACAGACACACACACACAGGTGTGTTATAATTTTAAATAACTTCTATTTACTTTTCTCTCTCAGAGATCATAGTGAGAAATTGATTAATATTAGACTTTCAGTTACTACCATAAAAATGCAAACCAGAACATTGCCTTCCCTGGAGGTGTTGAAGGTGCAGGTGGATGAGGTACTGAGGGGCATGGTTTAGAGATTGGTGGGAATGGTTGGACTCGATGATCTGGTGGGTCTCTTCCAACCTGGTGATTCTATGATTCTATCATATGAATAATTAAACACAGATTAGTAAGCAGAAGTCTCAGTATTCGTTTCTGTCCTCAGTAATATTTTTGTACATACATGATTGAATTATTTGCTTTTTGTATTCTGGGTTTTTTTTTACGCCCCCCTATAACAATATCTCTTTTTACTATACATCAGGTATTAAGATTCCCCGACTCCTTCTAGTAATAAGAATGGCAACAGGAATGTAAAAAAAATCATCTGCGTTTATGGATTTTGGAAAAATTATCTATTCATGCAATGAAAATGCAAAATACAAATTAATCTGCTTGCTCAAAGAAAGTATGAGCACAATATCACACTCTATTCTATTCCTCTGAGGAAAGATACAAGCTCCACTTTACTGTTATTTTCTTTTGCTTCTTGAATTTGCCTGGGCATTGACATTCAGCACTAAACCAGAAGTTCCCCTCTTTATTAATTTCTGCTTCTGTTCTTGGACTATTCATAAAATAAATTATGCAAAATAACATCCTGAGTGGTAATTAATAAGAAAGTGTCTGCTTGGAGGAAACAAAAATATCTACATCAAAGTGACCTAAGGGAACTGGCTGATATAGTTGCTAAAACACTTTCCATCATATATGAGAAGTCATGACAGTCAGGTGAAGTCCCTGGTGATTGGAGAAGTGGAAACATTGTACCTATTTTTAAAAATGGTAGAAAGGAGGTGTCTGGGAACTACCAGTCTGTCAGTGTCTCTGTGTACCTGAGAAGATTACTGATCGTATCATTCTAGAATCTATGTTAAAGCTCATGGAGGACAGGGAGAAGGTTTAAGACAGCCAGCATAGCTTTACAAAGGGCAATTCCAGATTGACCAAACTAGTGGTCAGCTATGATAGAGCAACTATACCAGCGGACAAGGGAAGAGCTACAGACATTGCCTATAGGGACTTCTGCAAGGCCTTGGATGTGATTCCCCAGAATTGGAAAGATAAGGATTCAATGGATGGACTGTACAGTGTTGGGAATTGTTTCTTCAAGTACCCTGGCAGGGTGGAGCTGGGAAAATCACAAAGGTGGTAAACGACTCTGTTATGTTATGTTAATAAAGTAACCTGAAGATGGGGAGCAAGGATTTGCAACCTAGCAACAAAGTTATGTCGGTTGGGTGGTAGCCAAGCCACTTGTTACTAGGGCAGAAGTGACCACTCAATGTTTNAGAGGGAATGGCCTCAAGCTCCACCAGGGGAGATTTAGGCTGGACATTAGGTAAAAAATTTTCACAGAAAGGATCATTGGGCATTGGAATAGGCTACCCAGAGAGGTGGTTGATTCACCTTCCCTGGAGGTGTTTAAGGCACGGATGGACAAGGTGCTGAGGGGCATGTTTTAGTGTTTGATAGGAATGGTTGGACTCGATGATCCTGTGGGTCTCTTCCAACCTGGTTGTTCTATGATTGTATCATTTTCAGATAAAATATTAATTAGTTTGTTATGAGTTGCAATATCCAATGGGAAATAAAGAATTTACTAAGCCATCCTAATTGCCCTGCAGAGTCTCTGCAAAAAATATTGTTCCATAGAAGTCACATCATTTATTGAAAATGAAAAAAAAAGTCTGTAGAGACCCTGCTTAAAGGGGGCTTATAAGAATGAAGAGGAGAAGCTTCTTAGAAGGACCTGTTGTGAAAGAAGGAGGAGTAACAGTATAAAATTAAAACAGTGTTAAGCACTGGAAAAAGTGTCCCAGGGATATGATAGAAGCCCCATCTCTGGAAACATTCAAGATCATGTTGGATGGAGCTCTGAGGAATCTGATCTGGTTGAAGATATCCATGCTCACTGCACAGCGTTTGGACAAGATGACCTTTAAAGGTCCCTTTGAACCCAAGCCATTCTACATGTACATGAAACTACACGTGCTTTGTTTTTTTTGCAGTTATCAACATGAATCACTATCTTTCCTAGAAAATGGAGATAATACTCATGCATATTTCTGGAAACAAAAAATCCTCAAAACATTCTCAGAAACTTTTAACTTTCTCTCAAGGCATAACATCCATTTTAAGCTCAAATTACAAACAGTCAGGACATATGTATGAGTCACTTGCCAAATTTCACATTTAAAATTCAAAACTACTTAGTGCTAAGCAGGAAAAATGTTAAAAATCAGCATATTTCTTTCAGAATTAAAATAGAAGCAAGTTACTTAAGAAAATTCAGGGAAGAAAAATGCCTTTCCCAGAGATCATTATAAAGCCTGAAGCAATTTTCTGTAGCAACACTGACTGGTTTAATACAATAAAAGGCATGACAATGCAGAGAGAAGTTGTCTATCATAGTCTTCAGGATCAAACTATTCAAGGCAATTATTTTAAGAGGAAAGCCATGGAACCTGGAGTTATCTTGTAATAGTATTGTACACATTATTCATCTCCTGACTCAGGCAGTAAATCCCTATTGATGAGCATAATGTAGCTGATGAAATGATATATGACATTTAAAACATATTTGAAATCCTTAACTAAATATCTATATCATCTATTTCTTGCATATATAACATATAGATGTATTTTATGATCTAGAACTTGTCTTCATACTTGGTTGCATTGAAAGGTAAGAAAATGACGTTACATTCCCATAAAAATCCTGGCAAAAGGTAAAAGTAAACATCATCACTTTTCTAAAGTTATCCTACTCAAGCAAGATTTTAGGTTGACAATGTAGCTTATGTTCATGTCTTCTTGTCAAAGCAAAAAAATTAAAACTGCTTACAAACAGAGATTAAAGATAATAACAGCTTTGGGTCAAAGATAGAGAGTATTTGTGGCAAAAGTTCTAAGAACTGATAGAAAATGTGATGAAAATGTGTTTGGATTTTATGTGTTATTTTGTTAAAAAAAAAGAGAGATATAATGAAAGATTATTGAATGTGTCTCACATTTGTACAGACAGCTCTTATTACACATATATGAGAAATTTATCTAATGCCTAATGATATTTTAAAACACCAAGAAACAAAATGTGAACTGACTTAAAAATTATTTCTGTGAGGAATAAACCACCATGCAAAGACCTTTATCTTGCTCAAGCAATTGTTTTCTGTTAAAATACGGTTTCCTTTGAATTATATTGCCCTCATACTTCAAGTTTGCAGCTGCTATCTCGTCCTGATGACACAGTACTTCTTCCACAGTACATCCATTCCCCTTGATTTACTATCAGTACCACCCTTGTAATAGGAATTATCTTTTAATCTTTCATGCAACAGATTAATTAAAAAAGTTAATTTAAAGTCTTTACAACTGCACTGTTTTATTTGAGGCAGTACTTTCTTTTTAAATGCTTTGAAGGAACTACAGGCAACTTTTTCCACTTACATGTTGACTTGCTAGCGTATGTTTATTTTCCAGAATATAGTAATGACCTTGTTGACATTCCATAAAAAACTAGATTAATTCTCAGAATTAAAGCAATAATTGCCTTAGTATTATTCTGTTTCTACTTAATTGTTAGTCATTCAGCATATTTATATGTCTTGTTCATCCTGGAATCAGAGCAGCTCCTATCCATGTAAGCTGCTATACATGAGTAAGCACAAAGGTACAAGGATCAGATGTACAAACAATAAACTGCATGCACTGAAATCACTGAGTCATTTAACAAGGGATTTTGGTTTTGGTTTTGGATTTTTTTTTAATAGGAAACAGCATGATTATGTGATAACTTGCATTCAGTGTATTATCATGTTTGTCCAGCGTTAACTTCTTCAACTTCAAAATTCTAGGGTGATCTCACTTTCAAATGCATTCATAATCGTTCTTTCATAGTTCAGTGGGTTTTTTCCTCTGCATTATATTTATTATAGTACAATGTAAAGAACAGGAATTTCCTAGAAGCTCATGCGCTCTTTCCCTCAGGACTAAGTTCTAGTGGAAGGACATCTGCATTATTTCACACAGCGTGCAAACTTTACTCACATTTAATCCACCTCTCTTATTTACACCATTGTCTCTTCTAGTAAAGCAACTATGTAGGACACCAGCTGATATTGAGTAACTGTAACTATTTTGTTCAGTATTTTTTCCTCTGTATTCTTCTTTTAAAAGCTGACATACTTAGCTTCTATTGAATAGTGACCTCTGTCAGAAACATGGAGGGAGGCATATTAGAAATGACATCTAGAATGACCCATCTTTTATAACACTTTATATTGTAATATAGTATACTTCTAAAAAGACATATGGAGGTTACCTGAAAGAAACTCAAATATCTTTCTGACAAAAGCAAGGCAAAAAAAAAAGACTTAAACTAGCACAGCATGCGCTTCTGCTAAGGTCTGATGATCTTTGAAGATTTGATATGCAAGAGAAGTCTGACATTTCTCTGCCACTGGTACAAAGCCACTAGGAAAAGAAAAAGAGAAAGGAAAAGAGAAAGAAAAAGAGGAAGAAAAAATTTATGGTGCATAATTTTGTGTATGTGTGTTATAATGCCATGCTGATAACATCTTCCCCTGTCAGTGACAGCAAAAACATTATTTTCAGCAAATCTAAGGAAAAAAATCCCATTAACAGAAAAAAATAGCATATTTATGTAACTTTTATCCTTTTGATTTTTTTTAAAAGGACTAATTTACTAAACAGATTTGAAAATGCAAACAAATATAAATTCCTACTGCTCTTCAAATAGTGGGCATAAACCATTATTATGCTTGCTCTGTATTTCTGATTCAGAGTGTTAAGTGACTAAAAATTCAACCAAACTTTCAATTAAGAGTGTTCTACCTGCATTATATAAAAAAAGGAGCCCTTTTAAGGTCTGTTTAGCTAATTGAACTTGGCTTCTGTAAGAGCTCGAGATGAGAGACTGTTTTCCTTAATGCTGCTTACAGGTTTGTATAACTAGTATGATTTTTTCTTAGCGCTAAATAACACTTTATTTCTTGCAATGTTAATTTAAAAATAAATGATAAAAAACCAACAAAGTCATAGATAATTTGCCAAAGTACTTCAAAAAGTAAACTAGAATTTAATCTATTTTATTATCAGAGTTACTCATATGCTGTAACAGCCTCAGCTTCATACTCTAATGATTTCATCCAGTATGTTTAACTGAAATATTTTTACATAATTGCCCATGCTGGTGGAAAAAGTGCTCTTCATTAGGAAGTAATTTACACATTAGAATGCCATTTCCCTTATCTATGCAGTTTGCTATATTGGTATCCAGAAAATTTAGAAATCTGCTGCATTATCTTGCCATAAAGAAGAAAATAGTGAAAAAAAAAAGGGTATCATATTTTGTTTTATACCATTCAACCGGAAAACATGTCAGTAATCATACTTATGGAAAAAGAATAAACCATTTTTCATGAATTTGAAGTGTGAGTTCACTCCAAAGAATTTTGCAAATTTAACTGTATTTTTTAGAGTTCTCTCAGGTATTATTAAAGTCAAATGAGAGACACATTCACTGTAATACAATAATTTTGTGAGTGTTTGCGTCCTTCCATTGTTTACAATGTGAGCCATGAGCAATCATTGTCTAATTGATATCTCACTAAATTTCCTGAATTTATGTGAAGGAAATATGAGCTTTTATACGTGTAATTTAATTCTATTTTTAATTTGTATGTATTTGTTAAAGATATAGTCTCTTTTGATGCTTAATGGTATAACAGTATGGTGGGTTGGCCCTGGCTAGAAACCAGATGCCAAACAAGCTATTTTATCATTCCCCATCCACAGATGGACAGGGGAGAGAAAGGGTCGTGGGTTGAGATAAGGACAGGGAAAACACTCTGCAAGTAATATAATCGGAAAATAGACTCAAGGTGGGGAAATTAATTTATTACAAATTATTACCCATCAATTTTTTTTGAGCTTGTCATCTTCAGTTTCATTCAAACCCCCTTGTTCCAACACTAAGAAGAAAATGAGAAAGCTGTTTCCCCTTTGTCATCTCTCCAATGCAAATAATGCCATAATTTTCTACCAGTTTTTAATGTAGAGGCAATTTCCATTTTCATCAGACCAGTTTATTACTGTCATGAGGGTGGAGATGCTGGTTTGTAAGTTGAGATATGACACAGTGTCCCTGACAAACATTTTTGCTTTTCTTTCTATTTCTCAGAAGCTGTGCTGGTACTTGAAACATATTCCCAAAGATGTTCATCAAATTCTCTCTGTCTTCCTGAGTTCCTTCAGAACAGGTCTCATGATCTTGAAGTGCAGTCTTTTATCTCTGAAAACAATGTGCACTTCATCTAGTATACACACATATGCTACTACTAAAGAATCAGGTAATAATTCTCACAAAACTCAGTGCAGTGAGTTGGAACTTCCCCCACTCTCATCTCTACCAGGGGGACTTCTGCTTATGTTCTTTTGACTTCAAGATATCAGTTGTTGGTTTACCCAAAATCTGAGTATTCTGTTAAACTTCTGTAATACATACATTTTAAGAAGCAGCGTATCATATTGTACTATATTTTCTGCTTTGGATAGTGTCTTCTATGTTTATTTTAGAAATAATTATAAAACCTTTACAGATTGCTGAAACTGTATAATGTTTATTAGCAAAAGAGAAGTGTAATTTCTGTCATGCACTAGAAAGTGTAAAACACTGCAATTTCTCTTGTCTTTCCATAGGAGGGAGAAGATTATAGATGACATAGAACTGCACATATTAAAGCTTAATATACTTCATATTTAACATAATGTACATTCCACATTTAGAACCCTATAGTCAATAACAATATTTGCCATCTACTCTGCTTAAACTTTAATTATATGTTTTTTAGGACACACTTTAGTAATCTTTACAGCCGTACTTCATCTGGAAATGGGAGGCAGCAGTACAGCTACAACCCTGTAACACCGTTAAATGATGTGATGGGATGTTAATTTTATGGTTAAAGAGCAATAAACCTAGTTCTTATGGGACTGCTTTTTGAACATGCAGCATTATTTTCAGTAAGACTTCCTACTGGAAACATCTCTTAACTCCTCACTGAGATATTCTGCTGTTTCCTAAAATGTCCTGCTGGTAAAGACCCTAAATGGTATTCCTCTATAGGGGTGAATGCAGGATTTGGAGCAATTAGTACATAGCAAGATACTTTGCTACCTAATAATGAACTGTTTGAAATTTGAGAGAACCTATGCCTGTTCTGAGCTCCTCTAGTGAAAATTTTTATCAAAATAAAAATTGTACTTAAATATAAGAAATATACTTTCCTATCTTAGAGCTTCTGACTTCTGGTTTTAGATTCTTTCTTTCTGTCTGTCTGTCTGTCTGTCTGTCTGTCATCAGTTAGAAGAGACAAGAGCATAAAATAGGTCCACTTAAAATCCCTGAGGTGGGTATTCCTGTTCTTAAGGACCTCATAAATTCATTATATTACGTGTTGTGAAGTATGATAGGAAAAAGCTGCAGGAGACACATCTAGAGGACCCCATTGTCTCTGAGAGGGCTATTGCAGACAGATTCAAGCAGTGGTATTTCACACATTACTGTTAGCACCATTCATGTCTTATGTTGCCAAAAAAAGAGGTATTTAATTGTGTCACCTTCTCTGGCTACTTTTGTGTGGTAGAGTCATAAAGTCAAATTATGAGAATTTTCTTAATATGTTCTGTAAGAGAAAATTGAAAAGTCCTATACACCAAGTTACCTGGTCTAATTGCAGATGAAACTAAATAAGTACCTTGAATTTACTCTAGACATGGTAGCTATTATTAGTGATGTGAAAACCTTGCTCACTTTAAGGTCTTATAAGCTATGAATTTTACAGATGCTATTTATGACAATTGTGTATGCTTCTGTTGAATTTTGCATGTATATATGTCATCTATATATATGTCTATATAAAATAATTTCAATTTCCTGAAATACTGAAATCCTAAGAAAACTAGAGATTTCAGAAAAGGTACAAAAGCAACAGTTTTGATTCAACTTTCCAAATCATCCTTTTGAAACTCCTCAGTCATCCACATTTCTGTTGCCAGACTACAAAGGTATATGAATTATCAATTTCTCTCTAATTTACTTGCAGAAATACTACACATTTTTTTTGCATCTAAAACAGTTAATTCCTTAATTGTTTCATTTTTTATTGTGAACCTTGTGTATCTGTGTAAACATTTTTACACTTAGATAAAATTATTAAAATGCTCATCTTCACAACTGGCTGTAACGCCCTAGCCTCTGACTTCTGAAAAGGCAGCAACACTGAAATCCAATGTAAAAGTGGTATTCAAAATATCCTTTACAAAGTTTATAAGTATTAAATTTATTCTCTTGTTTTTAATCAACCACAAAGATACTAAATCAGTCAAATATTTTGAGGATAAAACAATTACTAGAAAGAAAGCATTAATATAAGTTATTGAAGCAAAAAGATTTTTTTACAACTTTTAAATTTTCATGTACGTACCATGTTCAAAGTAAATAGTGTTCAAGAAAAAGGTACTAGATGACAGACAAATTATAGTGCATTCCACAGTCACAGAATAAAGTCAAACTAAATACCACTGTGCCATCAGCAGCTCTGTTTGACCTCCTAAATTACTGGGAATTCATACAGAATCTATGACATCTAAATTCTTGCCAAGCATGGACTAAATTTTCCCTTCATCATTCTGTCTTTTTGAAGACTACTCACTGACTGTAGGCTTGTTAGGGCAAGGAAATCGATATCTGTTCAATACTCTTCATTGCCTTATAGAATTTACATGCTGGAGAGATTTCTAATCACATAATACATTGTAACCAAACATGAAAGTAGTAATAATGGAAACAACACGGTTTCATCTTCTTAAGTTGTTTCTACTAAAGAGAAATTTTCAAAGATTCCCTGAAGAGTAGAAGGAAATGAGACTTTCTAGTGCTTTCTCAGTTGCAAATGAGAAAAAAAAAAATTTAGGTTCCATTTCCTGATGCTATATATGAGTACACCTATGCATACATATATGAACACCCATGGACATACACCCACACACAAACATATACAAACACTTTTTCACTGGTGTCTTGGACAATGAAATGATATGTTATTTGGCCAAATGGTTATAAACTAACAATTCCAGCATTTTTGTACATGCAACCTTTACCTCAACATAAGTTCCTTTAAAAGTAACAGTACTTGCACTATAAATGAAGGCTAAGAAGCATAAAGCTAAAAGAGAACATGAAGAGTAGACTTACTGGGAGAGAAGTGGTCACGTAAATAGTGTTTGCAGCAAAGGAATGTCTTGATAGAGATGAAATCTCATGAAATTATCTGGATAATATCTGCATAACTTTTAGAACTAGCAAAAAAAGGGGTTGGTTTGTTCATTTGCTTGTCCTGCATGTAAAGAATACCTGGGAGAAAAAAAAAAAAAGATTTTCCTGTGAGAATTATGAGTAACAGATATATCATATATTAATAGGTACTTCTTTACACTTTAGTCGTGTATTTTATTCAATGCATCATTTATATATTTTGTTTTCAGTTTTGTGTTCCATTTGATAGTTTCCACATTTTAAAATCCATCAATCAGAGCAATTTAATAGAGAAGAGGACTTGTAAATATTGGTTAAATTAAGAAATCTATGAGAAAATTAATAATTATATCTAAAGGGCTATTGTGAATATTAACATATTACCAGGAGCATTTTTATATGAAAAAATACCAGATCAATCATGTTTAGCTGAGATAAAGATTATTTTTCTCAGCAGGACAAATAAAATATAGTTTTTCTAAATAATATACTATTTCTTCACCATAAGAGTGGTGAGGCACTGCAACAGGTTGCCCAAGGAAGTTGTGGATGTCCCATCCCTGGAAGTGTTCAAGGCCAGGTTGAATGGGGCCTTAGGCACCCTGTTCTAGTGGGATGTATCCCTGCCCATGGCAGGGGAGTTGGAACTAGGTGATCCCATCCCACCTGGCCTTGAACACCTCCAGGGATGGGGTATCCACAACTTCCCTGGGCAACCTGATCCAGTGTCTCACCATCCTCATTATAAAGAATTTCCTCGTGTCTTAATCTAAATCTGCCCCTCTCCAATTTATAGCCATTCCCCCTTGTCCTA
The DNA here is from genome assembly GCA_013389865.1 of Piaya cayana. Taxonomy (NCBI): domain Eukaryota; kingdom Metazoa; phylum Chordata; class Aves; order Cuculiformes; family Coccyzidae; genus Piaya; species Piaya cayana. The sequence continues at coordinate 14,571 of WAAB01015471.1, read as the reverse complement.
CCACTACACACCTTTTTAAAAATCCCTTCCCAGCTTTCTTGTAGGCCACCTTCAGGCACTGGAAGGTCACTATAAGATTTCCTCAGAGCCTTCTCTTCCTCAGGCTGAACAAGCCCAACTCTCTCAGCCTGTCATCATATGGAAGGTGCTCCAGCCCTCTAATTATCTTTGTAGCCCTCCTCTGGACCTCTTCCAACAGTTCCATATGTTTCTTATGTTGAGGATTCTAGAACTGCACACAGTACTCCAGGAGGGGTCTCACAAGAGAGAAATAGAGGGGCAGAATCACCTCCCTTGACCTGCTGGCCATGCTTCTTTTGATGTAGCCCAGGATATGTTTGGCCTTCTGGACTGTGAATGCACGTTGCTGGCTTATGTCGAGCTTTTCATTAATCAGCACACCCAAGTCTTTCTCCATAGGGCTTCTCTCAATTACAACATCTCCCATCCTCTACTGAAACCTCGGATTGCCCCAACCCAGGTGTAGGACCTTGCACTTGGCCTTGTTGAACCTCATGAGGTTCACACAGCCCCAGTTCTCCAATTTGTCCAGGTCCTCTGGATTACTTCCCGTCCTTCTGGTGTGACAGCTGCACCACTCAGATTGGTGTCATCTGCAGACTTGCTGAGCGTGCGCTCAATCTCACTGTCTATATCATTGATGAAGATATTAAACAACATTGGTTCTAATACGGACTCATGAGGGACACCACTTGTCATGTATCTTGGACATTGAGCCATTGACCACTGCTTTCTGAATACCACCTTCCAACCAATGTCTTATCCACCAAACAGTGCACCCATCAAATCCATATCTCCAAAATTTAGAGAGAAGGATATTATGGGGGGACTCTATCAAAGGCTTTACAAAAGTCCAGGTAGATCACATCCATTGGTTTTCCCTTGTCTACTACTGTGCTTGCACCATCATATAAAGCCACTAATTGATCAGATGGGACTTGCCCTTGATGAAGCCCAGATGGCTGCCACTAATCACCTCCATGTCCCCCATCTGCTTTAGCATATCTACTAGGAGGATCTGTTTCTTGATCTTCCCAGGCACAGGTGAGGCTGACAGGTTGGTAGTTCATAAAATGAAGAAGACAGTATAGGAGGAATACCAAATATTAAAGGCTGCTGTCAGTTGTAGAATGTAACAAACTTGAGACTTCTCTGTAAAGAACCAGTCAGTCAATAAAGCCTGGATGCTGAGTAAATATTGGGTCTCTGAATCAAAGAAAGTGAATCGGAAGGTAAACACTGACATGGTCATCATAACCTGAAGATGATTAAAAGTTGCTGCTGAAGATAACTAGATTAATATACCTATATTCCTCTCCTTACCCTACTATTTCCTATCAAGTGGTGCCAAGAGATTCTTTAAGTAGAATCATTTAGCAGATCGTACTCTAGGTAATGAAATCTTTTACATTAAATTCAGGAAAATCTTGTTCTGATGTTTGGTTAATCCAAAGAGTTTCTCCTTGAGGGCTATCAAACTAGTCTTCTGGCTTCTCTGCCAGACAAGTCACTATTGCCTTCTTTATAACAAAATAAGGTAATAGTAGCTCATGTGCCTGACTGTCATAAATGATAGGTAATTCTTTCTCCAGCAGGATAAACACCTGTTCACAGTGTGAGTCTTTCAGAAAAACACAGTTGTTTTGTTTTACTGGCAAACAAAGATTATGAGCATGAAAGCAAGTCAATAAAGGAGGCTGTAAAGGTTTAAGTTGCTAGAGAAGAGGAGAAAAGCTAATATCATTTTTTAGGGTGGGATGTTGTGAATGTTGGTAAATGAATTTTAAACCTAAGAAACTCTTTTTAGATGAAAAATACCTCAAGAAAGATAGACTTTTTTGAGTTTGTTTTTTTTTTCTTAGGACTGGCAGAACAAAGCATGCACAAAGTAATTCCACATAGAAATAGTTGTAGTGTGAAGGCCTCTTGGGTTCTTAACTCAGCCCTTCTGCTTAGTATGGCGCTGTGTATTTTATACTACCATAAGAATCCTTCTATTAAAAAAATTTACTTTTTATTCATGTTAACATATGCTCTGCATATTATCACTGAAACAAGAAGATGATGATGTTTCCTTGACAGTTGCATGTTACTGTGTTGAAATTGCAATAGTTTCCTCTTTTCTTCTCTCTACAGTCATTGTCCTGTAGAAACATAAACACAATTTAAAATCACTGATTCACTTACTAATGATTTTTAAAATAATCTGGACTAAATTTGAAAAATTACTTCATTTATTAATGCAGTACTTCCAGGACATGAGACAAAGCTCAGACTCTCACCTTATAATTCAGATGTTAAAATTTGAAAAATTTGAAGTTTCTCAAATCAAAACTGCTCTCTTGAAATTCCCTGCTCCTTGGCAAGTCTAACTTCAAAAGACTCTAAACTTCATATATAGCTACACCTGCAATAGTAAAGCTTATCAACTTCCAAATTTACTTCTATGGAAGTGTTTAAGCGATAATATTTCTGGCCAACATGAAAATTGGCTTACAGTAATAGACAGACACTGTCAATACACCAGAAATTCTCTTACCTATTTCTCTCCTGTATCTAAACACTTAAAATGTAACTTAACTATGTAAAATGTATCAGAAATGGGATAATACCTGTACGTCTTTTGGGATATAATTCGGATTAAATCCTAAATACTCTTAAGTATAGGTATTGCCTCACAAAACCAAATTCAAATGGATTTATCCCTATAAACGTATATGTGAAATTTTCTCCCATGGAAAAAATCACCACTATGTCAATGGAGTTGCTTTCATAATGAATTAAACTTTTCTTTTAATGATGTTATGTGGCTGAAGTTTCATAATCTTGCATTCTGGGAATTTTATTCAATTTTTTATTTCATAATTCATCTAACTCTGCGTGATACATACAGCACCTATTATGTGTCCGTTGAGATTTTAATCCTCTGTGTTTTGGTACAACTTCATCAGTTTTGAAATCAACCATTCTGTGCTAATTTTTTTTTTTTTTAACTCATTCAACTGATAACTTTGATCTTACCCTCACTTCCACATCCCCAAGATAGCAATCACTTAATTGGATTTCCTGCACTCCCTTCAGTATCTTTGGTGAATAGTTGCAGTCTCAGTATGACTTAATTCACACTGAAAAACCAATAACAATATGAGATGAGGTCAAGAAAGACAAGTGTACAGACAGATGTGTGCTAATGTACTGTATGCAATTATGACAGAAATTAATCATATATTTTCCCTTTCTCCATATTCTTTGGAAACAGTTCTAGTTTAACATATATACATAGAGTACTGTGTCTCACTGGCACGCTAGCTGGTTTTTTACATCAGCCGAGCAAACTAGAAGTCTGAGCCAGCAAGTCTCATTATTAACAGCAAAGAAATAAGAGATATGCTATCCTGTAATATTATATAGTAAAAAAAAAAAAAAAAAAANAAAAAAAAAAAAAAAAAAAAGTGGCTGGACCTTTTCCAAATGAGTTATAACCTCCCAAATGAGTTGTAAACTCCCAGGATCTAATTCTTGACAACAACATAGCAAGCAACCTGTTATGGTGAGTCAGTGACTTACAGGACTGAAAGGCTTGATGTCATCCCACCAAACTGTGGTTGCTTCATCGCTGATCTCACAAGGGACATATACTTTTCAGCAAAGGAAGACAATAACCTCTAACCAAGGTTCTTTTCCCTGTTTTCAACCACTTTCTGTTCACTTCCTCCAATTACTGCCTATATCTCACAAGTGTGCCAAATTAATTTGTTCCCCTGAACAAATCCTTTTAAGTATACCATAACAAACAGGTCAGTGGGAAAAAAAGAAGGTAGCATGACAACTCCTTTTCATGCTATGTCATTTCAAAGGCTTTCTTTTTTTTTTTTTAAAAGGAAGATGTAAGCCATGACAGGACTATTAATTACTGAGTGGCTTGCACAATTCATTTAACTGAAGCCAAGTAATAACATTGTTGTCTTGCCAGGAATTTTGATGGGGGAGTATCATGAGAAGAAATGACTCATTGAACTCACTTTGTAGAAAGAGAGTGAGTGTACTGGACTACTTTATAAGTAATGAAGAAACAGAGCTTACTCTTACAGAGTATAATTAACCCCTTTTCCATCTGGGGTAAACATTTAAATGAGTCAGAAAATCTAAGCCCTAAAAATGCCTGTTTCTTTGAAAAAATATGAAAAGAGTTAAGTATGACTAGTTCAGAAATAGATGGCTACATTGCAGACAACTACAACTAGCCAGAATTTGTGCCAGAATTTTATAAAATATATAATATCAACTTGATTGTTCTTGTACAGGTTAAAGAAAATGAAGAATAAAGTTGGAAGAAATCATTTTTTTTTTTACAATTTGGAAGATTGACCATTGGTTAAGTCATTAAGGCCATGTGGAAATTTAAAAAGGAACATCTGAAATCGGAATATATAGTTCTCTGTGATATTTGAGGGTAGAATCTTGATGTTAGTTGAGCTTATGATATTTTTTCCACTGATATCTTATGAGATTAGTGTTTCAATCCGTGGACACACCAAGCTATATTAACCAAGAAGCATATAAGTAAATCACTCAATCCTGATTTTCACAATAGTAACATAATCCTGAGGCTTGTAGTACCAGTCTTAGATAAATTACAGAAATTTGTGGAGAATTAACACACAGAATATTTTAGTAGCTTCTAAAATGGCACAATACATTGAGGATACTTAAACAAATACTAGGGAAAAAAAAAGAAGATTGAGATTAAGAAGTTACTTTATAATGATTTAGAATCATAGAATAATCATAGAATAACCAGGTTGGAAGAGACCCACCGGATAATCGAGTCCAACCACTCCTATAAAACACTAAACCATGCCCCTCAGCACCTTGTCCACCTGTGCCTTAAACATCTCCAGGGAAGGTGAATCAACCACCTCTCTGGGAAGCCTGTTCCAGTGACCCTTTCCGTGAAAAAAAAATTTCCTAATGTTTAACCTAAATCTCCCCTGATGGAGCTTGAGGCCATTCCCCCTTGTCTGTTCCCTGGGAGAAGAGGCCAGCAGCCTTCTCTCTATAACCTCCCCTCAGGTAGTTATAGAGAGCAATGAGGTCCCCTCAGCCTCCTCTTCTCCAGGCTAAATAACCTCAGCTCTCTCAGCTGTTCCTCATAAGGCCTGTTCTCTAGCCCCCTCACCAGTTTCGTTGCTCAATTTTGAAGTGTAAAGAAGAATTTAGTCAAGGAAAGTGAAAAAGAACTGAATCAGCTGTGTTGAAACAATCTTTTGGGAACCTAAATATCAGAGGAGCAGTTTTACATCCATGAAGCTCTAAGGTAAAACTTTTATCTCTTGGTTTACATTTGGCAGGTATCAAACATTCACTGAAAACGCCAAGAGAAGAAAATACAAATACAAAACTAGTAATTATTGAATTGGAGGTTGCCATGGAAATGAGCCAGCATGAACTTATTATGAAAAGAAAAATGACTTACTAGCTTGAGATGACAGTCCTCTGTAGTTATTGGGTTTAAAAAGGAACATTTTTCATAGTTTGAATGAGATTGTCCTTTTAGTTACAGTGACATAAACACATGTAAGTGCTAGTAAAATAAATTAAGATGTATTATTAAAACTAGAGGTAGTTTGACCCTGTTTTTCTCTGGAAATAATTATAAAGGACAAAAATTTCTCTTGTGTAAAACATGCTACCGCTATAGATCAGAGAAGAGCAATCATGATAGCAGTGTTTTGTGGGGAGATTAATATATGGGTAAAAGCCAAACCAGATTATTTCAGATCTTTTAAATAATGTAGAATTCAAAGACACTATAAAATAGCATTTTTTGCCATTAGGTTTTATTTTACATTTATTTTATTCCTGTTCTGATAATACAAGATTTTACCACTTATTTCCTAGTTCATACTTCATGCCTCAGTTTCTATCGTGCATCTTTACACTGATCTCAGCCTTTATTATTCTATTTCCATTTCTAGTGAAAAATCACATACAATCTCAGCAATTCTGTGATAGTTTCAGAGCTGCTTCTTTTGTTTAGATATTTACACTGCTTCTAAACTAAAACATCAGCCTCTTTCTTGACACTTTCTTGTTTAAAAAGGAACAATTCCTTGAACATAGAAACAGTCATGCCTAAACTTTCTACCTTGCCTTCAAAGGCTTCTTGATTTCTACAATATTGCCTCCTCTGCTACTAGTGATGCAATCTTACTCTGCATATTTATATATACATGGGTTCAAAACCCTGCTACAGCATTCTAGTCTTTCACTTTAGCTGCATCATCTACTTCTTGCTTTGCACTAGTTTTTATTTATTTAAATATTTTTCAATGAGCACAGGAGATTTATACAAATAACTCTGGGCAAAAGAAATTACAATAAGTCATATAGCAGTGTTTTGAAAAATTAATCTCTAAATAGAACATAAATAATTCTTACTTACTTATGAATTTTATGTAACTTGCATTAAAAGTCTAGAAAGGATCATATTCTACCCTATATTCTTTTGAAATGTGATGTAATCATGCTTCAGTAACTCATGTAGTGTTTTCTCACTTATTACCTGTCATACCTACCGGAAGACTTTGGTCTCAGATAATTCATTGCACTATATTTTTTTGTTACAATAGCTACAAACCCAGTCATAATAACATCAAGAAGCAACAGGGTGCTGTTGAGTTTGAGACACAATTATATGTGGAAGCAATTAACATTGCTCATGGTGGATCACTTTTAGGTATTCTGAAATATCCATCTCTTGTATCTTGCATACAGCTAATGCACCAGTTTTACCAGCATTGTAATTTTTAATGGAATTAATATTCAAGGAATATCTAGGAATATTTTTAAGAGGTTAACAGAGGGCAATTGTTATGTGAAGAAAAGTAATTTCTTTTTTCACTACTATTTGTGAAATATTTTCTTCACCTTCTATATCTTATGTAGATGGTTTTCAGTAACTTTTTTTTCATTTAATTCCATTATATGGACTGTCTTGTTGGTAAAACATTAATCTATGGACTGTAAATTCCTGAGTCCATGTATATGGTGTGACTATTTTCACATGTGCTGAGATTTTAAGTGTAATGTTAGCTAGTAAATTCACAAAAAGATTTGGAAAAAACAATACTGTACTTCAGGGTGAATTAAATTTCCTTTACAAAATGGAGTGAAAGGAAACAATAAAAATATGAGCACAGTAGGTTTACTCAGAACAAAATAGGTCTTAAGTAAAGACACATTCTATATACTGAATTACTTAAAGATTTTGTCTGTTTTGTTAATGGTCGTACCTTCACTTGCTACTTAATGACTGTTCAACAGACGTGTACTCAGTGATCTACTGTCAGTAGCAGGCATTTTCTCCTGTTTAGTAAATTCCCGTTATAATCAGGTTGCCTTAAGACTGCTCCCATCAACAGGTAATCAGGCTCTGGTATGTGATGGGGAGAACATGGTGTTTCAGAAAACTGAGGAAGATAATAAAGAAGCAGATACCTTAGCTTTGTTCTAATTAACATAAATTCTTGCTTAAAGAATGGATAACTAAAGAGAAATTTATGCACAAAAAATCATTATTAGAAGTTTAATATGCATAGAAAGTAGAATAAGCAGAAAATACTTAAAACAAACAAGCCCATGAATAGCACATTGGCAGCTATGGACCTCTTGGGAAGATAAAGAAGTGTAGGAAGCCTGGCAGTTGCTGAAAGAGACTAAATTAAATGTCAGTGGCAGTATCAACATGTGAAAAAGAAGGCATACTATGAGTCCATTGTGGCTACATCAGGAGTCTTTTTATAATATGAAAAAAAAAGGAACAGTGAAAAAATTGAATAAATATGAACATGAAGGACTAAGGGAAGCTTGTGCAGAAAGTGAGTGATGCCAGAAGAAAACTAAATTTTTATTAATATGAGGTATAAAAAGTGGTAAGAAAAAAAAATATGGTCGATTTATACAAAATTATAAAATCATAGAATATTATTGAAACCTAACAAACATCATCTGACAATATTGTCCCAAAACCTAGGAAAGTAAAACCTGTAAATTTGGCATCATATAGCATTATGTATGAAATCTGAGTGAGAACTATTCAGTTAGAGTAATCAGAAAAATATATTTCTTATTCTTTCTCTACCTTGAATATTTTAATGCTACCTTATTTCTGTTTTTCAGAAATGACATTATTTTCATTCATTACCTCTCTTTGTTTTCTTTCTCCTTTCTGCAGACTGGTTATTTTCCAGCTCTCCTTGATCTCTTGGAAGAAATATTAAGATTACGAAAATGCATTCTTATCTATCATATATAAAAGCTACCCTCCGTCCCAGCTTCCCACATAATTTCTGTCAGCAGGGCATTGGAGTACAGTGTCTGTAATTACGGTCTCCAAGCTAATTATAGAAACATATTATGACATCTTTCCCCCTCCATTGGCATCTGACATGCATAGTGATATAAATGTCTTGTCTTCATGACTGTGTTTAAGCTCCTGATACTAGAGGTTGCTTCTATCACTGCTTCCTCTTTCAGACTAAGTGATTAGCTGACTAAAGACTTTTGTATTAAACCAGTGATGCAATAAATGGATTTGACCCTAAGGAGACCTACTCATCTCATACACTTACTGGAATTTGAAGATTGGTTCATAAGCTGAAATTCCAGTGCAGTATTTTTAAAGAACATTAGACTAAATATAACTATTATCCTAATGAAAACTGATGTGAAAGTGGACATGGGGAAAAGATTCTCATTTTGACATGAAAGAATAAAGAATACATGGCAAATTTAACTGTGATCTCTGCCAGCAGTAACATCCATTGCCAAGAAACACAGAAGCCCCAGATGATTTGTAACATTACCCAGGGACAGAGAGGAAGTGCTATCTGAACAAGACAGAAAAAAATCAGAGAGATTCATCATAATGCTAGAAAGTTTATAAAAAATTAAATAGTATTATATCTGAATTAATGTAAAATTTAAATTTCTGTCTCAATTAATTCTAAGTTGTACTATCTTTAAAATATCTACAGGATGCAGAGAAACTTTCATGTATGGGATAAAAGTCTCCTTCCGTACAGCAGACCACTTGTAATATACAACACTCCAATCCTGGTCTCATCTGAGGTAGGCACTGTTGCCCCATGGACTTAGGACAGAATTATTAAGTTTAGGTGGTGGTCGCATTTCACAAAATGTTTTTCATTACATTAGTAACTGTCAGTGATGAGAAGAGAACTGAGTTTAGAGAAGAAAGTGTAGTCTCTCGCTCTCTTTATCACATACAGTATTTGATTCCTCTAGTGTCAAACCCCTGCAGTGCATTTTCTCGGTATTCAAAACCAGATTATTGCATAAGACTTTTCAAAGAAGTTATTTTGCTTTGCAAAATCAGGTTGTCAATGACAGACAATAGGAAGTTGCAACAATGTTTTTTTTTGGTAGCATAATCTAATTTTAAAAAACCATGGCTTTCACTTTGCAGAGCTGAAATGTACAGGCACATTATCTGGCAAATGAGAGCTGGCAGGACACATACTACTAAATTTGGCAGCTAGTGGAAGCCTTTGGCATAGCAATTAAGCTGCGGGATAACAAAAGCATACAATAGATTGTTTGCACTTAAGTGATAGAGGAGAGATTATTATCTACCATTTCAAATTCAGCATAATAAAAATTCTTCTTTTAATGAGAAATCATCAATGATTTGTAAATTTAAAACCCAATGAAATAAAATTTAAGATAAACAGCAGTGGGTTTCAGATGATATGTAGGTAGAAAAATCCTCTGCCTCTCATAGAAGTTACATACAGTTAGCTGCTGTTGACTCAATGCTATTAATTTAGTGATTGTTTATCTTTAAAAGTAAGTTAGTGAAATTACTTTTTATTAACTTTTATCTACTTTATCGTCTTCCCCCCCCAAGGTGCTCGATTCATTTGTACCCATTTACATTGAAGGCAATGATAAATTCTTAAATTACATTATTTCATCTTTCCCACTTCAGTGTCAATTTAACATGAGAATAACTCCCAACAAAATACAACCAAAGTGAAAAGTCTAGGAGCAGCAAGACCAGGCTGACACGTAAGGAAAGGGACACTAGGAACAGGGAATGCTAGCCAGGCTGGCAAGGCAGGGACATTCCCAACAAGTGCCCACTACCACAGTTAATAGTCTGTTGGCATTTTTCAGCAGGATTTTTCTTCTGCTCCTGTATGGCAGCTCGCATCAGAAGTCAATTCAGCAAGAGGGGGTTCAGGGCTGGAATCAGCAAGGGAGTAGCTGAGTTGGGGCAGGGCTGTTACTCAGCTGGATGAGTGAAGAAAGCTACAAACGGGGCAGAGCAAAGCAGGGCTACCACAATTAGTCTTCTGGTTCTTTCTTGCACAGCAGTCTGAGCCAAAGTTGCATTACTGCATTGCATCCCACCATTGGCCTTCAGTGCAGTCAGGTGAACTCCAAGTAGGTGGGGAAGATGCTCTGGACCTGACACTAAACACAACATTTGTTTTTCAGCTTAGAACCACCATGGTTCAGTTTTCTTTTGAAACAATCATTAAAAATCTAAGAAATCATTAAGAATCAGAAAATCCAGACAAACTGGATTCACAAGAAGTTTTAGCTCAGAAAATTGCTGGTAAATTCAGGGTGTGCTAAAATGAACAAATAAGCAATCTGAAAAATCACTCCTATAATTTCATGTGCACACTATGCAGGACAGATTTTGTCGTTGTCCTGTCTCTCATAAATACATATTACTTAAAATAAAATCTCATTTATTCATAAATGAATTTAAAAAATTGAAAAAACCCCAAATATTTAGTAAATAATAACAAAAGTTCACGTTTCAGCACAGATTGAGAATGTCTGATTATCTACCTACACGTGATGCTAATAGTATTACAGGGTAACACAATCTCGGAATATGCATTCTAAAGAGAAAATTGACAGGGATGCCTGAGGAAAGGAGCTTGATATTTAGCTACAGAAACAGTCTACCTGATGAATTTTAATGGGTCAAAACAGACGTATTAACTAACTTCTGAAGATTTCACACCGCAAAGAAAATAGGAGAAGTTGCATATGGTGACACAGCCTTGGGAAAATTCACAGCCTTGTGAGAAGAACCTTGTCATCACAAGAGAACAGGATACTTAAAGCATAAAAATAATATATATTCCTGTATGGGAATATATTTAAATATAAAAATGTGCTTATATTTAGACTATAAAATGTTTATAATCTAATTATATTGTATAAAACAATAGTATTGTATACAATAAAAATGCATCTTAACATGGTCTACAATGTATAAAATCAAAGTAGTTTGTGTAATAGGGAGTTATCAACAACAGGAAAAACTAGGGAAAAATGGTATCAGAGTTGAAAGACTGAAGTATAGAAGTACATGATGGTTCTGAATAGTTCACCTTCAATNCATAGAATAACCAGGTTGGAACTGTATATATTATACCCCCAATATACAAAGAAACAAACCCATGACAAACCTTCCAACTGGAGAACTAGGGAATTATGAAGTAGTAGGCAAGTTTCATTCTAAAAAGCCAGGAAATGATCATAAAATTACAAGATTATTTATGCTGGAATAGACCTGGAGAAGTTTTTCCTCCAGCCTCCTGCTACAAACAGATAAGGTTGACCAGGGCTTGATACAGTCAAGTCATGAAAACCAACAAGGATGGAGTATGCACAGCCCCTCAGGGCAACCTGCTTCCTTACCTGCCTGTTCTCATGGTGTAAAGGTTTATAATTACTCTGGACCTCCCATGTTTCATTTTATGCTATTTTTCACTAGTTCTGCCACCAAACACCATTGGGGAAACCCTAGCTCTATCTTCTTGGTGACCTCCCTGTAGGCCCCAGCGTATCCGCTGATCCCCCTATTAAGTGTCATCTGCAAACTTTATGCCCAAGCGTTCTATTAGCTGCTCTGGTTTATTGAAAAATATGTTGAAAAGGGCAATTATCAGGATAGACCCATCAATGCTTTTAGAGCTTCCTCCTTTAGGACTCCTAGATCTCTGAATAAGCTGAAGTCAGCTTCCCTGAAGTCCAGGATCAGTAATTTTCTCCTTACATTCCTTGGAGAGAAACAACCCCATCCCAGAATTTAATGAAACTCAGTCCTTATGCAATTGATCTAAAAAAGATTCTACACAGGAGATCCACAAAGAAATTTAGGAACTCCTCCCTAAAGCTTCAGGTGTTTCTACTGTCTCTCAGGGTCTTGTCTCATTTTGTGTAGCATCTCTCCCTAATTATCATGAATTGCATATGTCACTTAAAAAATAACCATAAAACAACTTGAAATGTGAGAACATAAATCACTGTAAGAGCCCCTAGCTATTTTACTCTCAGAGCTTTTCATAACCTGTGGTTGTGAACTTCTAAGTAAGTATAGCCTGTGGACCTTACTGAAGCCTGGAGATTTCTCAGTCTTCCTATTATGTTAAGCTTGAATTCAGAAACAGTCCCAGAACAGGCAAATTCTTTGAGATATATATTCAGGTTATCATTACTTCAAAAGTATTTTAAAAACTCTCTTTGGAACTTGATTTCCAAAGAAAATCGTTGACTTTGATGGGGTTTGGATCAGGACCCAAGTGAAGAGTCATCTAAATTCAATTCAACTTTGCAAAGAATTTCAGTGAAATAACACCATACTGGAAAGACAGAGAGTGAGACTTTCACTAGTTATCTGAAGAATCAGAACACATCCAGTGGGAATTAAACAATCAGCTTGGGAAAATACTCTTAGTAGGAAAAATAAGTTTTTGTTCCCTTAATAAGTACCAAAAAGTTTGGGGTTGTTTTCTGAATTAGTAAGTATAAATATGGGTTTGCATATGGATTTGACATATATGACATTGTCAAAATACATTTTAATGTTTCAAATAAAAGGGAATAAGGAAAATGCATAATTCATAAGCTAGATTCTGCGTCTGTCCCTGTGGAGGCTTCAGTGAATGTTGTGGTTGCCTAGTCACAAGTGTGACTGATACATGACAATATTTTTTCTGCATTTCAAAATTATATCATTGATAATTCAGGATATTTTCAGGGTTTATTTGCATTTTATCATATATTAGACACGTGCTCTTCTAAAACAACAAAACCAAAATCATACAAATATCAAAAAACTATTTAAAATAAGTGTTATCTCTGAAATCTGGAAACTTTAAGCATGAAGGTTTTTTTGTTTAAATGAGGTTGACCTTTAAATATAATTTTTCAGCTGATAGTGGTATAAATTTCTAAAATGAAAGCAACTTAATTAAGAAAGCTTCTACCAACTAATATCATTAAAATTAATAGATAATTAAAACAATAGCTTTTATTTGTTAGATAATTGTCTAATGTAAGATATTAACGTCTAAATTTAATATTGTGTCAACATTTGTATTAAAGTCAATTTATTCCAAAGAAATTTAACAGACTGCGGATAGAGTCTCCTTGGAATTCAGTAAAGCCTTTGACACAGTTTCTCACAGCATTCTGCTACAGAAACTGTCAGCCTCTGGCCTGGACAGGCACATACTCTCCTGGGTGGAAAACTGGTTGGATGGCCAGGCCCAGAGAGTGGTGGTAAATGGTGTTAAATCCATCTGGAGGCCAGTGACAAGTGGGGATCCCCAGGGCTCAGTGCTGGGTCTAGCCCTGTTCAATGCCTTCATCAACAACCTGGATGAGGGCATCGAGTGCACCCTTAGCAAGTTTGCGGATGACACTAAGCTGGCTGGAAGTGTTGATCTGCTGGAGGGCAGGGAGGTTCTGCAAAGGGATCTGAAC